>PVJI01011269.1:0-57195 GCA_004026765.1 Micronycteris hirsuta
CCCTAAATAATTGTGTCTGTCTCATCAGTAGGTTTCCATGTAACTCAAAGAAACAGTGTTCTTACAAAGGTCTATCAAGCTTTACTGGATTGACCTAGTCGTTCCAGCCCATTGGATAGATACCCATTATTTTCTGCTTCACCTCCCTTAACTCATTCTTCTTGGTCACAATGACTGTCTCGCTTTTTATCAAACATGCCAAACACCCAGGACCTTTGCACTTGCTAACTTTACTGTCTGGGATGCTCTTTCCTCAGATTCCACATGGCTGGCTCCTTCACTTCCTTGAAGCTTTTGCTTAAAATATCCCTTGATTAGAAAGGACTCCTAAACCACCCTATTTATAGTACTTTTATTAAAATTTTCTTTCTTTCCCTGTTTTATTTTCCTTTACTGCTCTTATTAGCTCAGTTTCCATCCCTTCTGAGAAGGTTGAGGGAAGGGCTAAAAGTTCTAGTATTCCAATCATGACTTGGTCTTTCCGGTAACAAGCTCCTACCCAAAAGCCCACCAATAATCACCTCATTAGAACAATGGCATTTCTATTACCAAGAAAATTCCAAGGGATTAAGGAGCTCAAAGACCAAATGTTAGAACAAATGATGCTCTTAGAAAATTACAAGAGTTTTAGGAGCTATGTGCAAGGAACTGGGAGAAGAGACCAATAAATGTATTTTTTATTGTTCCACAGATGTAACTTCCATACCCAGAGCATAATGTTCACTGACTTTGAATGAAAAATCTATTAATAAATGAACAACAGGAAATATTTTTTCCCTAAATACACTGCTCTTCTAAATTTGTTTAAAGTAGCTCAATATTCCCTTTCTATTTCTGTATCCTGGAAGCATGTAAGGGATGTTTAGTATTGCAAATAATCTATGAAGGGATTATTGCAAATATTCAAGGCTAAATCAGTAAGGCATAAACTTGGTTTAGTTTAGTTTTTAATATACCATTCACCATGTTGAAAGCAAAATGATGCATTTTTTGAAAGTAAAAATCAAATTAAATCTGTAATAGTTAATAAAACATAAAGATATTGTAGGCTATCATCAGGAAACTTTTCATAGGGCCAGTGCACATGTTTTGAGCAATATAGATTATTAAACATGGAATATTTTCCCTTGAAAGCTAATGGAAGAATTCATAGAACTAAATGATCAAACTAATGGAGTAGGAGTGAAAGAAGAAGTTAAGGTTTTATCTATTAGTATCTGGGAAGGTGGCCATTTCATTAACCCAGATGGAAATTCAGATTGAAAATTTATGAAATGATTGCTGGAAAGGTTAGTAGAGATAGCACAATATGTTGATTTTGAGATACTGTTTTATATCCAGTTACATTTGTCTAGTAAGAGACAATCAGAATTTTATATCTGAATCCTGAGTGTGTTCTGAAAATAACAATGTATAATTATTAGAAAATATGTAGTCATTAAAATTATGTGCATAAGGGAGATTGTTTAGGGGGGTGTATATGTGAAGATAAGAATATGGAGAATATGATTTCATAAATGCTTAACTCACTATTTTTATCCCTTTACTGAAGTAATTTATTTTTCTTTACTATACCTGCATTTGTATTCTGTTCTTTGCTATACGTTTTTAAGGAATTCCTTTTTTCCCCTCAATTAGTGGTGATGTTTTTGTGCTGTTAATTTATCTAAATAATCAACTTAAAGTTTTAGTTAAGATCTCAATCCCTTTTTATTTTTTGCTTTCTATTTCATTCATTTCTATTCTTTATAATTTTATTGCTTCTTCCTTTATGTTTGTTCTGTTGTTCATTTTCCTAGCTTATTGAATTGAATGCAGTGGAAAGAGAAAATTATAAGTACCATTTTTGTTAATGTAGGAAGTATAAACGCTATATTCTTTGACTCATTTTTTGATTTTGTTAATTTTTTTGGCTATTAAATCATGGTTGAAGCCAAAAACTCTAATTAGCAGTTGTTGGTGGAAAGTTTTGGCTGATGTGTCTTGGTGTGTTCCTCTTTGGATCCAACTTCTTTGGGACTCTCTGAGCTTCCTGGACTTCCCACAGGTCTATTTCCTTCGCCAGCTTCGGGAAATTCTCCATCATTATGTGTTCCAATATTTTTTCAATTCCTTGGATTTCTTCTTCTCCTTCTGGCAGTCCAATTATTTGCATGTTTGGACGCTTATAGATGTCCTGGAAGTTTCTGAGCCCCTCCTCCATTCTTCGAATTCTTGTTGCTTCCTTTTTTTCTGGTTGGATGTTTTTTTCTTTCTGCTGGTCCATTCCTTTGATTTGAGTCCCAGTTTCCTTATCTCTGTTGGTTCCCTGCAGATCTCTCCTCATCTGTTCAAGCAAGTTCGTTAATTTTTAGCTTAAATGGGAGGTAGATAACAGACAAGGGGAGGTTAGAACAGTATAGGAAGTACAGGAGCAGAAGGACTTATGTGTAGGACCTATGGACAAAACTAAAGAGAGGGGAAAGGGGGGTAAGGGGGAGGGGGGAGTGAAGGGGGGAAATGGGGCAACTGTAACAGCATAATCAATAAAATATAGTTTAAAAAAATAAAATAAATAAAATCTTTAAAAAAAAGAAAAAAAAAAAGAAAGTTTTGGCTGAATAAAAGACTGTTGAAAATATGCAATGTGTACTGGTTAGCTATTGCCACAAAAATGCTGCATAACCAGCTACCCTCAAAACACAGGGACTTAAAACAACCATCTTGTGGGTTCACTGACCTATGGGCTCAGCTGAGTGGTTCTGTCGTTCTCAGCTGGGTTTGCTCATGTCTAGGTTTCAGCTGGAGCTTAGCTGACCAAGGCTTTATGTGGCTTGGGTGGTTGAATTCTGTTCAACCAGGCATGTTCTTCTCATGGCAATGGCAAATGGCCAAGAGAGCTAGCTCAAGAATGGAAGCACTTTTCAAGTATTTGGTCACATGATATCCAATAATAGTTCATTGTAAGTCACATGACTGAACCCAGACTGCAAAACTTCTTGTCACAGGGAGGGATGGAGACCTGGAGCCTTTAGTGCAGTAAGGCTAAGACAGCATATATAAAATGAACATTTATATTGTGGTAAAATATATTTCTGGTTTTGATTTTTTTAAATTTCTATTACTGTATTATTCATTTGTAGTATTTTTACCTATTTTTCACTTTCTGTTTTTTCTTTTGTTCTTACTCTATGTATTTTTCTTTTAGTCCAGTGGACCCTTCTCTTCTTAAGGATCTTTTTGAGGATCCTTAACATTTATACTTTAAATTGATTTTTATAGTACTCTATTAAATTTTAATTTTAGTAGATTGAATTCATCTCAAGGTTATTGTTCCTAAATTAGTTTTTCTTGTGAATTTTGCAATATTGGTTCCTAGGTTTATCTTGACTAGAAGACTGTCCTGTTCCCTAGTATCTCTTAGGGCCTCTATCCCGTAGTGATACTATTAATAGTGCAAATCTAGATGCCAAGATTATGAATAGTGAAGTCTCTGCCCTGATTTCTAGGTCTTATTTACTTCCTCTTGTCCCTCTAGTGATGCAGTGTTATAAAAGCTTTAACCATTGGTTCACAGAACAGTAAGTACCTTGTTCTGAGTTTCCATTCATGGCAGGGAATTCCCCAGTGCAGCCCTTAGAGTCAGGCTGTGAGTTCTGGCTTAGTCCCATATCGTATATGACATTTTTAGTTTTTATTACCCACGGGAACCACACCTGCTAGCAGTCTGTACCTTCTTTCAATTCGGAAACAAACAAACCCCACCTACTGCTTTGTATTTTTTTTCCCATTTTCTAATCGAGAAGATGTATATCTTGTGTTTGAAATGATTTTTTAATTTCCTGTTTCTTTTATTCTGTTTCAGTTAAAATTTATATGGAGATGTGTATGGATTTATCACATGTGGATTTAACACTGTTCACTTTTGTAATAAAATGGAAATGGCAGATATATTTAAATAAAGTATTTTATATTCTGAATATTACACTTGCTCTTATATAGTCGAGTGGCTTGGTGGCCCTTGGGCGGGCAGTGACATGGAGCTGTTGCATTTCTCTACATAGTAAAATTAGGTCAGCTGAGTTACTTTCTGAAGTAATGTGGTTTATTGTGTACACGCTATTTGAGCCAAATATTTGTTTACTGAGCTTAATGACATTCTATTTTGTTTTATTTATTGGGAACCTAGACTTAATATTTCATTGCCTCCCAAAGACCAGATGTGTTCAATGTAACATTGAGTGAATAGGACAAAAATATGCTTGTATATGCTTTGAAACCTTGCTATAAAAGATTAAGATTAATGATCTTTCATTTAATAGTGGGTTTTTTTTTTGTCTTCCTTCCAAAGTTCACGTGACTGATAGCTTATCCATGGGCATTGTAAATTACAGATGAACTTGTCAGAAAAGATATTATATATTTTAGGGAACCATAGATAACCTGAAGACCCATTTCCGTGCCCCACCCCCAGATCATGTGCAGAGTGTTATTTTCTTAGGAAGAAAAAACTTTTCATTATTGGTCTCAGAATTATAGAGCTTTTAGGTATATTGAGGTTTACTTCTCTCTTTGCTAGGAAAACTACAATTGCACTAAGTGGAATGTGAGAGGTTGTCATTATGCTTCTAATATGAAAATAACATGTTTGAGGAGATGTTTGTAATGGAAAATGAAGGAACAGGGTTTACATTGCTTTCCAAAGGGGTCTGAAAAGTAAAGCGGTTGGTAAATTCTTATTACACTAGAAAGAAGCAAACATCTTCCTCCTGTAGAAACTTCATATATACTGTTTTAAATTGTTTCTTATTTAACTGAAGTTGATAGTTAACATTTTACAGAGTATGTAAAATGATGGCTTTATCTTTTCTTTAAAGAAAAACTCAAATAGTTAAAGAGCTTTCATTATTGTACAGAATTTCTAGCAACAAAACCAAGGGAAAAAATATTTCATCGGGATAACAAAGGAGAGACAAAATTTACCAAAACTGAGATTAAGTTAAATTAGGAGACCGTTCCATGAGCCCACATTTTAAATATGAAAAAGAAGAAAGAGGAAGAGGAGAAGGGGGAAGAAGGGGAGGAAAGGAAGGAGGGTGAGGAGGAGAAAATGAGAACATTCAGAACGTCCATAGCTCTCCACATGCAATGTTAGGGTAAGCGTTGTCAGACCAGGAGATAACCGAATCAGAAAAAGGGAGCCTGGCATGTCAGGTTTCCTACATACAGTGGCTGCTCCATGATTTTGGAAACGGAGGGATCTAAGGCATTTCTGTATCACACTTTTCTGACAGTATATACAAGCATGAACTGTATGCATCAGAGATTGTGGAGAGAAAGGCAGTTGGAGGTCACAGGCCAACCATCTCCCTTTCTTCCCCGTCTAATGATGTGAGCAGTATAAACACAACTGAGACAGAAACAGAGCCCACGGACGTTGTGTCCTGTAAGCCGTCCTTCAGCCTTGCACAATGAGGACTAGAAAATGCAAAACTGTGTATGGACACATTGAATATTCCAGAGTCACTATATGAAATAAGACAAGAGAAAAGTTTCCAACTTGGGGCATCTGAAACATGTTCTTGGGAAGATGAAAACAGAGTAGGTCAGGTCACCATCGGTGCCTAATGAACAGACATGGGGCATCCCTGTCCTAAGTGGCTATAATAGATGAGTTAGCCTGAAAAACAGTAAGTCCACTTTATTAGTATTCACATACAAAATCCATAGCCAAAAGTATGGAACAAAAATGTCTATAAGACTTTTTGGCGGTAGGAGGGGAATTCATTATACTGTTTAAATCAAGACTAGATGAAAATCAAAGTGTTCTGCCTAAATGGGAAAGATTTAAAATTAAATTTGGTAACTTAAAAAAAAAGATTTTTATGGGGGGGAGGGGAGAGGATGCAGACAACTGTAATTGAAAAATAATAAAGTAATAAAAAGAATATTTTTACATTAGATAGATAACTCTTGATAAATCTTCTAATAAATACAGATTTAAAAAAATTATCATCATGCATGAAATTTTTGTTTGTCCTAAATTAATGACTACTTGGAAGGCAGCTACAAAAAGTGTCCATGAGCCCTGGCTGGTGTGGCTCAGTGGATTGAGTGCAGGCCTTCAAACAAAAGGGTTGCGGGTTCCATTCCCAGTCAAGGCGCGTGCCTGGGTTGCAGGCCAGGTCCCCAGTAGGGGGCGTGTGAGACGCAACCACACATTGATGTTTCTATCCCTCTCTTTCTCTTTCCCTTCCCCTCTCTACAAAAATAAATAAATAAAATCTTAAAAAATAAAAAAATATCCATGAAAACCTCATAGATACTTGCCATTCATAAACAATTTTGAGAATAAAAATGAAAAACTATTAAAAGTCATGGTCGTCTGGCTGTGCCACTGCCAAGTAGAGCCTGGCCACCTGCGCTCACACCCCCGGAGCTAGCAGTGGGTCCCAGAATTATCTGTAGCAGTGAGTACTGGGCAACAGAGCACATTTTCTTCAACCCTGAGCAGCAGAGTAACAGAAGTATTTTTTTTCCTCAGTGACAGAGGCACACTGCAGTTAATCCCAGTGATAGTGGTGATGCAGAGGAGAGGTACAGAGAAAGGGCAACAAAGGTCTGATAGTCACCATTAATGGGAAGAGACTAAGTCATAAAAGCACTGGCCAGCCTCTCCCAGCTCATCCTGCTCCCAGACATTTAGACTGGGATGGTATTGGCGTTGATGACTCAGAACCCTACTGCTCAGCATGTTCCCCTACTGCAGTGGTGCTTTGAGACTGAGGTGACCTGCTTACAGAGGAGACTTCCACTTCCCCAGGGAGTATAGGGCATTCTCCACTACCCTGTAGAGATCCCAGAAGCCAGAACACTGAAGGAGACACTAAAAAATTGTTCTTTAGTGACAACTTGAAAATGAAAAAAAGACTTCTTGTCAATCCATTAGAGAACTGCCACCCTTAAAAAATAATTTCGTTCCCATAGATGCCTAGACAGAGAAGGAATCCATCAAATACTATGAATAACCAAGGTAATGAAGCAGCTTAGGAATAAAATAGAAAATCTCCAATAAGCAAACTTAGAGATATGGAAATACGTGATTTAAATGGCAGGGAATTCAAGACTGCAGTTCTGAAGAAACTCGATGAGATACACAAAACACAGGCAGTTTAAAGAACTCAGAAATAAAATCAATGAAAAAAATGAGAACAGTCATATATGACGAATACCATACTCAATGGTGAAAAAAATGAAAGCTTTTCCTCTAAGATAAGGAATAAGACAAACATGCTCACTCTCACCACTGTTATTCAACATAGTGCAGAGCAATCGAGCAAGAGCCAGAAATAAGAAGTCATCCAAACTGGGAATGAAGAAGTAAACGTGTCACTTTTTGCAGAGGACATGATTCTTTATACAGAAAATCATGAAGGCTACACACACACACACACACACACACACACAGAGTTAGAAACCATAAACAAATACAGTAAAGTCACAGGATACAAAATCTATTTACAAAAGTCCATTGCATTCTTATATATTACACTAACAATGAAATTTCAGAAAAAGGAAAAAATTCCTTTTGAAATTGCAACAAAAAGAATAAAATGCTTAGGAAAAACATAATGAAGGATGTGAAGGACCTATCATTGACAACTATAAGACATTTTTTAAAAAAATTGAAACGATTAAAAAAAAAGGAAAGATATCCTGCATTCATGAGTTGGTAGAGTTAATAGTTAAAATGGTCATATTAACCAAAGCAATATACAGACATAATACAATCTGCATCGAAAGTCCAATGGCACTTTCTGAGGAAAGCACAAAAACTCTGAATAGCCAAAGCAGGAGGACCACATGCCCTGGCTTCAAATTATACTACAAAGCAATAATAATAAACACAATATGATATTGGCAGAAAAACAGACAAAGACCAATGGAATTCTTTTTTAAAGATTTTATTTATTTAGCCCGGCTGGTGTAGCTCAGTGGATTGAGCGCGGGCTGGGAACCAAAGGGTCCCGGTTTGATTCCCAGTCGGGGTACGTGCCTGGGTTGCAGGCCAGGTCCCCAGTGAGGGCCATGTGAGAGGCAACCATGCATTGCTTTTTCTCCCTTCCTTTTCCTCTCTCTAAAAATAAATAAATCTTAAAAAAAAAGATTTTATTTATTTATTTTTAGACGAAGGGAAGGGAGGGAGAAAGAGAAGGAGAGAAACATCAATGTGTGGTTGCCTCTCATGTGGCCCCCACTGGGGACCTGGCCTGCAACCCAGGCACGTGCCCTGACTGGGAATAGAACCAGCGACCCTTTGGTTTGTAGCCTGCACTCAATCCACTGAGCTACACCAGCCAGGACCAATGGAAAATTTTTTAAAATTATCAACAAATATTAAAACCAGACAAGAATACCACAAGAAAAGAAAATTACAGGTAACTATTCCTGATAAACATAGATGGAGAAGTCCTCAACAAACTATTAGTAAATCAAATTCAACAATACATTAAGAGTATCAAACACCATGGTCAAGTAGGATTTATTCCAAGGATGCAAGGATGGTTCAACATCTGTAATTCAGTCAATGTGCTAGATCACCTTAACAAAAAAAGGACAAAAATTATATGATCATGCCAATAGCTGCAGAAAAAGCATTTGAAAAAATTCAACATCCATTTATAATAAAAATTCTTGACAAAGCTTGTATAGAGGGAATGTACCTCAAAATAATAAAGGCCATATATGACAAGCCCACAGCTAACATCATAGTCAGTGGTAAAAAGCTGGAAGATATTTTTCTAAGATCAGAAATAAGACAAGGATACCTGCTCTTGTCATCTGTATTCCATGTAGTATTGGAAATCCTAGCCACAGAAATTAGGCAAGAAAAAGAAATAAAAGACATATAAGTTGGAAAGTGAGAAGTAAAACTGTCACTATTTGTAGATGACATAAATCCTAAAGACTCTATCTAGAAACTAAATGAATAGAACTAATAAACAAATTGAGTAAAGAGAAGGATCAGAATCAATACAAAAATCTGTTGTATTTCTATACACTGATAATACATGATCAGAAAGAGATATTAAGAAAACAATCCCATTTACAGCTGCATCAAAAAAAATGTAAAACCTAGAAATGAATTTAGCCAATGAGGTATAAGATCTATATTTTGAAAACTATAAGACATGAAGACAATTGAATAAAACAGAAATAAATGGAAAAATATTCTTTGCTCATAACATAATAGCAGAGACACTTGCTACAGTAAAATGGTACTGTGACCTAAGAGGTTACTTTGACACGGGTTTCCTAGGGTCTCTCTGTCCCTGCCGACACTGTATCCATTTTTCACAGGCCTGGTATTGGTATGATGACTTTTGCTTTTCTAAAATATTATTTTTACTATTTAGAATAGGTAAACTCTTTTGCCATTTTGTTCCCTGCACGCATCCACCAGGCATTGACAATACAGAAAACGTTAATGTACTATATTTAACACTGCTCTTTGCTGGTCACCATAATTAAAAGTTTACAATTTTGGTTCAGGTACAAATACAAAAATGGCTAAAGTTTTTCAAGTTCACTTGTTGCAGAAACTGCTAAGCATTTTATGTATTTAACATCATTTAAGTCACATAACACCCTATGGGAACAGTACTGTTACACTTATTTTATGGATGAAGAAACTAAGGATTACAAATAGTATACCTGCTCAAGGTCACTCAGAAAGTATTGAAGCTAGTCTTTAAGCTCAAGTCTTGATTTAAGAGTTCTTAGCACTCTGCTATAATATCTCCATGCTATCTCTGCTGTAACAAGCACAGTTTCTTCTTGCCTTTGGGGGATAGCCCCTGCTTCTAAGAAAAGACACGCAAAGACTGACGCAGTTGAGATCAAATCCTAGACTCAGCTGGGGAAACAGATGAGCTTCACTTTGCTCTTTCATGGCCTTTTGAGGACTGGCTGGATGACAAGCTCCATCCCAGTACTCCTACCAAGATCAACTTTCACATCCACCTCCTTTATCTTCCAACTTTACCCTGGACTCACTGCTTTAATCCAGTTCTGTACCTGGGAGTGTGACTAAAATTAGTATTTAATACTATGTCATATATTAGTTTACTGTCCTCATTCTCCACCAACATTTTGATGTCTGAGGAGAGTGTTTACTAAACATCCTCGATAATAAGAATCATTTGTGACTCAACTAATCAGAATTATGATGATGATTTCTCCTCTAGTGAAGAGTTTCCAGTTGTTAAAGGACATCCCCAGAGCACATTGTTTTCATCAGTATAAGTATTGCCATACCAAACTATTAGTTCGTCATGGATAATGGACTCGAAGCTGTCAGAGTTCTGAAATATCTTTTAGTTAAGTCCCCAGGGTGGCTGTGATTTGCTCAAAGCTGGAGGAGTTGGTGTGAGAAGTGGAGCAAGAATTCAATTCTCCTGCCTCCCAGTTCAGTGTTGTTTTTGTTACCTGGTTACAACACGCCATTCCTTCTGGTGCACAATCAGAACACTGTGCAATCAAACTCAAAGGGCAGCGGAATTCAGGGATACGAAGGATTCCAGTTGTTGACTAACTTTGCAGTGGTTAAATTTTTAAACTCCATTTCGCTTTTCTTTCGCCACTGTTTAACCACCACACTCCTAGTGTACCTGAATCAAGTATTCAGCTGTATAAAATAAATGGAAATAAGTGGGTGAACAGAGCTCAAAGTTTAAATAATGAATTGGACAGTTCTGAGGCTTCAGTTTCAGAAGTGGTTTACACAGTAGTCCCTCCCATCATGATTATGAGATCACATAGTAGATCTACATCCACTCATGCTGATCAGATGATCATACTTCTTCAGCACTCAACCTTGTGGTTTACTTAACATCACTGTATGCCAGTGACTCCCTCTTTCCGCTGGTGTTCTCTCCACTCTCGTCTTCAGGAATCCTACACTGTCTATTAGCCCTTCTCACAACTATTCTTTCAGTCCCTTTGACTTTACTGCTTCCATATTAGTAGCAATTGAATCTTCTCTAGTCAATTTCATTTTTTTAATATATTTTAATGATTATGCTATTATAGTTGTCTCATTTCCCCCCCTTTATTCCCCTCCACCCTGCATACCCCCTCCAGCCCACATCTCCCCCCACTTTAGTTCATGTCCATGGGTAGTACACATAAGTTCTTCGGCTTCTACATTTCCTATACTATTCTTAACCTCTCCCTGTCTATTTTCTACTTACCATTTATGCTACTTATTCCCTGTATCTTTTCCCTCATTCTCCCCCCCACACTGATAACCTTCCATATGATCACCATTTCTGTGATTCTGTTCCTATTCTAGTTGTTTGCTTAGTTTGTTTTTATTTTATTTTTTTTTAGGTTCGGTTGTTGATAGTTGTGAATTTGTTGTCATTTTACTGTTCATATTTTTGATCATCTTCTTTTTCATAGATAAGTCCCTTAAAATTTCATATAATAAGAGTTTGGTGATGATGAACTCCTTTAACTTGACCTTATCTGGGAAGTACTTTATCTACTCTTCCATTCTAAATGCTAGCTTTGCTCTAAATAGAGCAATCTCGGATGTAGTTCCTTGTCTTTCATGACTTTGAATACTTCTTTCCAGCCCCTTCTTGCCTGCAAGGTGTCTTTTTGGGAAATTAGCTGATAGTCTAATGGGAACTCCTTTGTAGGCAACTGTCTCCTTTTCTCTTGCTGCTTTTAAGATTCTCTCCTTATCTTGAATCTTGGGTAATGTAATGATGATGCACCTTGGCATATTCCTCCTTGGCTCCAAGTTCTTTGGGGCTCTCTGAGTTTCCTGGATTTCCTGGAAGTCTATTTCCTTTGCCAGATTGGGGAAGATCTCCTTTATTATGTTTTCAAATAAGTTTTCAATTTCTTGCTCTTCCTCTTCTCCTTCTGGCACCCCATATGACTCGGATGTTGGAACGTTTAAAGATGTCCTGGAGGTTCCTAAGCCTCTTCTCATTTTTTTGAATTCTTGTTTCTTCATTCTGTTCTGGTTGACTGTTTCTTTCTTCCTTCTATGCCAAACAATTGATCTGAGTCCTGGTTTCCTTCCCATCACTGTTGGTTCCCTGTACATTTTCTTTTATTTCAGTTTTCATAGTCTTCACTTTTTCCTCTACTTTGTGACCATACTCAACCAATTCTGTGAGTATCCTGATTACCAGTGTTTTGAACTGTGCATCTGATAGGTTGGCTATCTCTTTGTCACTTAGTTGTATTTTTTCCGGAGCTTTGATCTGTTCTTTCATTTGGGCCTTTTCTTTTTGTCTTGGCAAGCCTGTTAACATAGTAGGGAGCAGACCCTTATGTATTCACCAGGGCAGGGCAACCGAGGTCACTGTGTTGTGGTGTTGTATGTTGGGGAGGGGTCCTAGAGGGAACAATGCTGCTTGCTTGGCTGTCAGCCAACTTTCAGTCACTTCCTCTGCTACCCACAAGCAAATTGGGCCCTTCTGCTGCTGATTCCCAGGTGGGTGGGTTTGTGTACACTGTAGGACCCTTTAGGTCTCTCCAGTGAACTCATCTGTGAGGCTGGAAGTTTCTCCTGCTGCCTCAAACCCCACAGGATTTTTTAGTCAGAGGTTCTGAAGCTTTATTTCCTCATGCTAGAACCCTCAGTTGCGGGATTTGTCTTGCTCCCCATTTGTTCTTCCTGGTTTATCTGCATGCAACTGTGGGACGGACCACTCTGCCAGCTGCTGCCTTGCCCACCCTGGTCCTCTAGCTGCTGCCTTGCCGAGATTCCTCTCTGTCCAGCTACCCATCTCCACTCCTCCCACAGGTCTGGCTGAATGTTTCTTCTTTAACTCCTTGGTTGTAGGACTTCCATACACTTTTATTTTCTGGCATTTTTATTTTTAAATTTCTTGTTGTCTTTCTTTTGGTTGTGCGAGGAGGGACAGTGTGTCTACCTACCCCTACATCTTGGCCAGAAGTTCCCAATTTTAGAAATAAAAGCGAAACTTTTTTCAAATCCACTTTTTCCATCTACTTGTCATCCCTATCCTTCTTGAAAGCATTGTCTATGCTGATTATCCCCATTTTTTCAAATCCTGTTCAGTCTTGAACGTATCCAGCCTGGCTTTTATCGTCACTGAAGCACTGAAAGCACTCCTTGAGAGTCATTAATGATATGCATGCCACTAAACCAATGTTTTTTTTTTTTTTTTTTAATTTTCCTCTTGTTCCTGCAGGAGTACTGAGACAGTTCACTACAGCTTTGTTACCGAAACATTCCTTTGCCTTTGGTGACCTTACATTCTTTGGATTTTTCTCCTCCTGTTCACGTTTGCCACTGGCCTTAAATAGTTGATCTTTCTGAAAGTTTTATCTTAGGTCTGTTTCTTACTCTTTGTTCCCATAGCTTCAACTGCCATCTATAACTCTGCTTTTTTTCTGTTGACTCTAATTCTTCTCTGAACTCCAAATCTATAGAACCAACAGTCTCCTTGTCATCTCCACTTGTTTATCTTATGAGTATCCTGTGCTTCACATTTCCAAAACCAAGCTCACAATTTCCTCTCCATACTTGGCTCCCCCCTATTATTTTTTTATCTCAGAGAACTACTCTGCTATCTTTTCAGTTGCACAAGCTAGATAGTTAGGGATTAATCATCTTTGACATCTTCGGGCCCTTGATGTCCCTTTTGAACCACTCACTAAGAGTTCCAATGTTTCTTCTAGTGATTTCTGAAATTGACCTCTTTCCCTTTATCTGTATGATGATTATACAGTTCAAGCTATTGTTACCACTCACCTAGCCGACTTTAATAGCCTCTGTACTGGTCCCTTACATGTGCTCTTGCGCTCCTTCAACACTCTGACTTCGTTGTTGGCAAAATGATCTTCTGAAAATGCAAATCTGTTCATGTAATTCTTCTATCTTAATGCCTTCCCTCTGTATTCAGATAATATCCCAAATTCTGAATATGGATCACAAGGTCCTGTATAATATAATGTCTATCTCATCAATCATATCTGGAGCCACTCAGCCCTGCATTGCCTCTACTTCAGCCACATCAGCTTCCTTTTAGTTCTTTGAATATACTTATTTCTGTCTTATTGCCTTTGTGCACACTATTCTGTCTCCCAGGAATAATTGCCGCCCCAGTGATGAGCGAACTCCCACTAATATACATATCGCTTATTGTTTAAGTATTACTTCTGCATTTCCTGATTCTCCAAAATAGTGGTGCTTCCCTTTGTGAGATGCTCTCTTGGCTCCATCATAGTACTTATTACAGTTGCAATTAGTTGTTTAATATTTAAATTCCCCGTTCAAAAATAGGTGTTGAATAAATGACTCAAAATCTGTGTCTTTAGTTCTGTCTCTCCTCTAGAGCTTTGGAAGTTAGCTCATTTTCTTTCTTTCTTTTTTTTTCTTCTTCTTCTTCCTGAATATACCCTTTGAATGTTTTCTCTCTTATACGCCCAATTTCAGCTAACAGTCTCAAAATCTACATCACCCAAATCAGAGACATGGGAGTCGTCCTAGAACTCTCTTTCCTCTTCTTCTCCATAGCCAATCCATCTCCGGGTCCTGCTGGTTCAGTTTACAATGCATTTATTGCATCTCTGTTGTTCATTACCCTTGCAACCACACTTTTAAGTCTGCTTGTCTCATCCTTTTGCTCCTTTGCTTTTTTAATTCTGGAGGCCTTGTTCATTTGTTTTCCAATACCTATTTGGTGAAAACGTTGACCTAGCAAACCACTTACCCTTTTATAATTTTATTTTGAAGCTGGATCAACCTAAACAGATACTATTTGGATAGTATTTGTTCCCAGCTCATAATCAAAGGATTTTTTTGATGCTTTGATGAAACATGTTTCAAGGTAATGCATTCTTTTAGGCCAGAAAACCAATGCTCTTCTTTAAAATAGAAATGACTCTAGAATTACTATTGAGGCATACATTTATAGCTTGCTTCTACTCTTTTGATGATTTCCTGGATATTATTTCATTTAAAAGTTATTTTAAAATAGCCCTGGCTGGGTGGCTCAGTTGGTTGGGAGTTGTCCCATGAACCAAAACATTGTGGGTTTGATTCCCAATCAGAGCACATACCTAGGTTGCAGGTTTGATCCCTGGTCAGGGCTCTTATAGGAGTCAACTGATTGATGTTTCTCTCTCTCTTCCTTCCAATCTCTCTAAAATCAATAAACATATCTATGGGTGAAGATTAACAAAATTATTTTTAAAATGATTAAAAAATAAACAGTGACAACCTTGTGTGAGAAACTGAATTAAGGACAATGGCCAGACCATATACAGAATGGAGCTCTTGATACAGAAAGATCTGATCAGAACACTGGGGTGGAATAGGAAGGAGCCATAGAAGGAGGCTGCCTGAGGCAATGGTAAACAAGAGAAGACAGGATTGGCTGAAAAGCTGAATGTCTCCAGAGCCCTTGGAATTATGGGCCAGAAGATAAAAGGAGGGCTTTCTGGCTACCTGGCTCTCTTCTGCCTCAAGGATGCCTGGATGATCACACTGCAGCTGCCTGCATTTCCCAACTGATGGTATTTTGGATGGGAAGGAACTCCAGGCCAAGTCTAGGATGGGGCTGGCCTGACACAAGGTGGCAGGGTTATTCTTCTTTGAATGTTCTAGAGGGTTCCGAACTCTGAGGCAAAAACCTGTCATTCTTCCAAAATTGTGTAGCTTTTGTATCTCAAGTTGTTTTAGTTTGTAAAATAACCCTACAGAAATTAAAAACCAACAGGGGGAATGATAGAAGAACCCAGGTGTTTGGCCTTGCCTTGGCTTGTGTGGCTCAGTAGATGGAGCACTGGCTTGTGAACCAAAAGGTCTCTGGTTCAATTCCCAGTCAGGGCCCATGCCGGGTTTGCGGGCTAGGTCCCCAGTTGGGAGTGTGCAAGAAGCAACCAATTGATGTTTCTCCCACGCATTGATGCTTTTCTCCCTGTCTTTCTCCCTTCCTTTCCCTCTCTCTGAAAATAAATTAAAAAAAAAAAAGAGTTTGGTCTTAATTGATAGATTTAAGTGATTTAAGCTTTAACTAAAGAGTTAAAAGAGTTTAGCCTTAATTGATAGGGTTAAGGGACTAATGTAAGTGGAAAGCTGTTATTCCAAAATTGTGAAGCTTTTGAATAAAGACTCCTTTCCTTTATCACCAAACATCTGCCTCCAGGATTTTGCCTAGAGGGTGGCAGTGGGCAGCAGGACCCTACTTCTGTTTGGTAACACACCTCCTACTTTCCCGTTCCCAAAACTTGCATTCAAGTTTTTTTAAGGAGTGTACTTAAAGCCCTCCTTGTTTTTCACTTTGAAACTTTCCTACTCCCCAGTCTGACTACTTTGATTTCTGCCAGACAAGAGTGATGGTGTCTGAATCCCTTGCAAGTACCAAATAAATAGCCGTAGCATTTTGCATTTGGGTGGTCTTTATTTATTTCTACACCTGAATGACACAATAGTCTTAAATCCACTTTATCTTGTTTCAGTTACAAAACATTTGTAGTTTCGACAAGCAGAGAAGAGGGTGTTACCCAAAACAATATGCTGCATTTAGAAATGGCCAAGCTGGCTTAGGTCAGAGGAGCTGATGCCCTGAATGTCGGGCCCCTTCCTAGGAGATTTGGAAGGCCCAGAGTCCCTTGTGTAAATTTCCTCTGCCCCAGCCTTCTCTAATGAACTGAAGGGAACACCCATCCTCAGATAAGGCAAATAAATAGTCCATTGTTTGCTCTAAATGAAAGAGTATCTTAAGGGCTTTTATAGGTACTCTTATCTCCTTAATATTTCTGAGATGGCTTTAAGGGAGGGGATGTAAACAATAGATATTATGCTTTCCAAAAAGCTTGAGAAATTAGAAGCAGGGCAGGCTTTAAGGGAGGTAAGATCTTTCAAGGCTAAAGTGTAGGCCAGAATGCTTTTCATGACAGTGGGAATTTTCCCAGACTGCTAGCTTTAGTACAACTTAGTATTGCTTTTGGCATAAGTGAGTTGAAAGAAAAATCATTTTCTGAGAGAAAGCTACTGGATAATTACTAAAGGAATCCAATATAGGAACGTTCTAACAGATGGTAGGTCTCGGCATAATTGCTATGCAGATATTGATTACATCAGGAACATTTGAAAGTTTTGCAAGGCTTCCCACCTCCTGATAAGGCCAAATAGTATCAGGGAAATTCACATTATATGTGTTTCCTCAGGAAATTTGGGTGAACAGAGTGGGAGAAGCCAGCCTCGGAGGCTGTTGGCAACTGATGGATGTTTGTTATCACACATTATTTTCCCTTTACTCACTAATAGGGAATACATTTTGTAATACTTTTTTGAACTTCTAGAAAGTGGTTCTTATTAAACTCTAATTATACTGGGTTTTTGTTGTTTTATTCAGCTCTGTTATCTTCAAAGTTGGCTTTCATACTAGGCTTTCTTTGTCACTACAGTTATCTTTTTAATGCTTATTTAATCATTTGAGTTGGATATCTTTCTTCAGCTATCAGCTGCCAAACATGCCTCTGAACATGCTGAGAACAGACTGAAAAAGTTCAAATGTATCGATGAAGAAATATTAACATTGTACCAAAGTCTTTCAGAGTGTTAATATAGCCTAAGAGGTGTAGTTCTTAATTATACAGTCAATTAAATTCAAGGCCAGGTCAGGGAGGGCCCACTGTGGAAAACATTCTGTGAGGTGAGGGTCTGCAGTTATGGCCACCTATGTGTACACAAATAACTACAAAACTGTGCAGAGTGATAAATGATGTCGGAGGGGTACCAACCGACTGCTATGGCAGCCCAAGGCCAAAGATATTACTTCTGGTGTCATAGCCTCAGGGAGGGAGGGTTTCAAAAGAGGTGATACTTAAATAGATACTTAAGGCAATGGTAGATTTCAAAAGACAGCAATGATAAGTAGGGATGTTGATGTTGGGAAGTACCGCAATGGGGAAGGGAATTATAAATCAGCAGAAGGAGTCCGAGCCAAAGTAGAGATGAAATGGGCCTGAGCAAGTTTGGAAAAGAAACAGTTGTCAGCTGTGTAGGGCACATGAACTGTGGAAAGGAGACTGTGAGACCGGAGAGGTAGGTTGGGTTCAAATTTTAGTCGGAAAAAGCATGTTAGGATTTAATACGGTACTATAGGCATGGAGGAAAGTCACTGAAGATTTCTGTGCAGAGAACTAACAGAATCCACTTGCACCTTAGAACTATTTTTTTGGTGGCTCATTATAGACATGCATGATAAATTTTAATAGATGTGCCATGATTTGAGTAGCGATAATGAGGCGGTCATGAGAAAATGTGATAAATCAACACAAATGCAAAGAACTTTCAGGCAGTGGAGGTACACTAACTTTACTTATTTTTTAGAACATATTGCATGATTATTTAAAGTGCCTCATTACTCTGCTTTTAAAAAATAGAGAGTTTTGACACCAATCTTCGCTTGGTTACTGTATAAGTGATTTTAAGAAAGAACAGCTTAAAACAAAATTTCATGCTTTTACAACTTGGTCATTTTTATGAAACATATCTAAATCCAGACCCTGTAAAAATGGGCTTTTGGTGCTCAGATTTGCCATTTCTCATGCCTTTTTATGCCTCAGAAAGGGGGAGCAGTTTTATTTTAGGTAAAATGAAGAGAAAAGTTAAACTACTAATCAATTCCAGTTGAGTACTCTTTAAATCAAGGATAGGAAACTGTTTTGTGCTAGAATTGTGGTGACATTAAAGAAAAAGCAATAACACATAGTTCCTACCAATGCCGACCGTGTCGGTGACCGAGTGCTACGTGTCCGTGATTTCCCAGGGTGGGTTGTGATGACTCCGTGGGCAGCTCCAGGGCTTTCACTTGTTCAAATACCATCTTAACCTTAAAGTGAAAAGGGAGCCCAGGATCAAGTGAGGTTTTTAAATTAAATTTATTGGGGTGACATTGGTTAATAAAACTATGTATGGTTTGGGTGTATAATTCTATAATGCTTCATCTGTATATTGTATGTGTGTTCACCACCCCCGCCCACATCTCCTTCCAGCTCCTTTAATCCCCCTTCACTCTCTTCTACCTCCTTCTACCCCCTTTCCCTCTGTAATCCCCACACCGTTGTCGGTGTCTATGAGAATGTGTTTTGTTTTGTTTTGTTTTACTTAATCTTTTCACCTTTAGTCTATGTCCAACCTGCTGCCCGTGGGCTGAATGCGGCCCAACGCAAAATCATAAGTTTACTAAAACATTATGAGAATGTTTTTGTGATTACATGTCGCAATGTATTTAATTTGTGGCCCAAGACAAGTCTTCTTCCAGTGTGGCCCAGAGACACCAAAAGGTTGGATACCCCTGCTTTAGTGAGTCTTCATGAGCATTCCTGAATAGATCTGCTCTCAGGTTCAAGGTCCTAAGGAGGCTTAATTCAAGGCCTTAGGCCTTTCACAGATGTGCTTTGTTCAGAATGCTAGGACGTTCTCTATTCGCAAGTTGTTTGCTAATAGAGAACTTCAGAGTGATTTATAAAACATGTACTTAAACTATCCCTGTCTGGAATGATCCGCAGGTGTTCCAGCCCTGATGTTGGGTTCTCACAGACTCTGAAGACCTTCCTTTGCTCCCCTTCACTGAGCTAGGCTAGTCCTTTCTCTCACCCTTACTCACAACTCCAGGTAAACCAGTCACACGCCCAAGGTGGAAGCTGGCTACTTGCTGTGTTCAAACTGCCAAACAGGTTAACCTGCCTCAGTTGTACACAAGGACCAACAGGGAGACCTCACACCTGCTCTGTCAATTATATCCACCTTCACTCTTTTCTTTGTTCTTGAATAAATTTACTAAATTCAGTTCAATTAGCAAAGTAGCCTGGGTTTTACATTTTTTTAAAAACAATTAGTTACTTTATTGTTGTTCAATTATAGTTGTCTGCATCCCCTCTGGGTTTTACATTTTTGATAGTCCCAATCTCAGTTGGTATAAAAAATTAGTAATAAGAAATCTTTGCACTTCCACTCAATTTTGCTGTGAACCTAAAACTGCTCTAAAAAATAGTCATTTAAAATTATTAACAACACATAATAGCATTTTTAGTTATTCATGACAAATCATTTCCCTTTTATGACTTTGACAGAATGGAAATCATCAGTAATCAACTACTATTCATGGCTGTGTATATAACCCGATCCCCATTTGTCGGTGGCTGTCTTGGGAACTAGATTGTATGATGAACATATTTGTCTCATGTGGTACTTAAAAGGTACCTTCATGGGTCTAATAAACCATTTAGCAACGAATGGAATTTAGCATTTTTCCTCCCTGTTAATGTATAAAAGAGCAAGTCAAAAAAGTAAATACAATGTTTTTCAAAATATAAATTAAAAATTTCTTAAACTGCTTGGAAAATATTAACAAAATTAAACTGTTGATGAGAAAGATCCACCCCAGTCCATCAAGTTTTGTTTTTTCTAATTGTATCATTATAATTAACAATGCTAAATATTTTCAAAAATATAAAATGCTAAATATAATTAAACCCTGATCATGATAAAGCAGTACATTATTCATATACTGTTATCTAGCGGAGCCAGTGGGAATAGAAATAAAAGACACTAGATGATTTACTGACTTTAGAACTGACTAAAATGGGTGAAAGATTTTGATGAAAAATAAATACAACTTAGATGGAGAGGACCATGTGTTCCTGTTCGTGTTTTTATTGCCTACACAAGTAAAAATGTATAGATCTCATCAATTTTAATTCTACCTTTTAATGAAAAGACTAAAGCAGATATTAAAGGATGTGCATCTGCTTTCTAACTTCAGCGTGTGGTTTAATCAGAAGCTTCATTGTGGTTTAAAATGGAAATAAATAATTAGATGATATATTCATTTCTTCACATAAAGGACTATTATGTTATAAAGAGATTCCATACTGTAAGATATCATAGAAGTTAGACGCTAGAAAGACACATTGGGTCATCTGATTGATCTCTGCACTGAGGACAGCGTTGTTTGGTACAATATACCCTTCAGAGTGTTGTAAAGTCAAACTCTTGTGCAAGGCTAAGTCCAAGCAAAAATATCTCATAACCCTGGAGTTGTGAAGTAAATCAGAGTGATGGAAGATTAGATTATGTCTCAAAGCACCATCTATGCTCAGAAGCTTTCGAATGCATGAAGTCACTGAGAAAAGCAATTATTAAAAGAGTATGGAATCTAAAACACTGCCACGGTCGTTTTGAGTTGGAGAAGGCAAAGGCTAAGTGACCTGGAGTCAGGAGAAACTCAGACATGTACTCGAGATGTAGAAGACATCTCCTAGGGATAGATGTTGTAGTTCCTTTAGAGGTGAGTAAAATGATTAAAAATCACACTGAAGTGTGAAATGCCTGCTAGAGCTATTGTGTGTGTGTGTCAGGGGGCCAGGCCATGTCTTCCTTGTCGTGTAAATAGCTTCTGACAAGCCATATCCTTAACGAAGCCCTACTGTAGGGACTAGAGAATTATTAGCCTTTTGGTCAAACCAGTCTAGACATGGATATGCAGAGTGACTCTCCCCACTGTATACCACAGATAAATCCCCTCTCAGCTTCATCTCCTCGTCCCAGTAAGGAGAAGAAAACACCTACCAGGGCTTCACAAAGCTTTTATAACCATCTTCACAATAACCCTGTGGAGTAGAACAGTCCCACTTAACACATGGTATCAGTTTCAAGAAATCCAGTCACTTGACCAAATAGACAGTCACTGGACTGTATGATTGCAAAGTTATGAGGCGTCCCCAAATGCATCTAGATGCCTCCTAACCCACTTTTATCATGAACTTGAAAGCAATGTCTATCAATGTCCACACGTGAATTAGTTAATTTCTACTTGCACCTCTCGTCTGGATGCTCACGAGTGCATATTCATAGTTTAGGTTACCTGCTTTATACTCCAAGACACTGGCATCACACTCTCTGAGGTGAACTTCTGTTCTGCTGTGCCACAGTCTCAGGCTTTTTCCAACATGCTGCCCTTTCTACAACCTCTGAACACTGGAGCTCCTCAAAGCTAAGTCTGAGGCTCTCTTTGATTTCCCTTTAAATTCTCTTCCTAGATTGTATTTATTTCCATAGCTGAATATTTCATCTATAACATATAAATACAGAATAAATTCCACATTTCTATCTCTAGCCCAAAGTGTTCCCCTAAGCTTCAGATTCATAGATCAAATCACCTACTTAATAAATCCATTTAGCTGTCTCACAAGAGTTTCTCATTAACCTACCTAAAAATAATTTGTTTCAGGGATTCAATCACAGTAAACTTCAGAGAATTTTTCTGAAAATTCTGGTCACACACTTTTCTTTCCAGCTTCTTGCACAATTGCAGGGGACTTCCAACAATGAAGTCTGCTGTAATGAACCAAAGCTGTGAAATGGAAAGAAAGAGCTCTTTGTAGCTAAGAAACTGTTTCCTGGTAACATCACATGAGGCAGTAGACCAGGTCTGGCCTGAATCCTATCCTACTTTTGGACTTTTTCAGTAACTTTTCAGTTCATTGGACTTTAGAATAATTCCTCTAATTGTTTATCTATTTCAATTGAGTTTTCCATTACTTGCAACCCCAAACAGACTAACACAATTGTGTATGTGAAGTCTCAGGTTAAGGAAGGGGTGAGGGGCAACTGGAAGTTAATTAGATCAATGGACAGATAAAAACTGATAATGGATACATGTGTATATAGAAATCTAGCATGTAATCAAGGGAAAATTTTTTTAACCTGGGCAAAAAGAGTGGACAAACCAATAAAGTTATTTTGAGATAATTAGCTTTTAATTTGAAAAATTATGTTTAGACCTGCACTCCTTAGTATTAGTAAAAAAGCATCCCATATGACTCAAATATCTAAATGCAAATAGATAAATAAATAAGTAAGTAAACTGATAGATCTCAGAAGCAAACGTAAAACACGTACCTATTAATTCAGGTAAGGATAGGCTTTTAAAAGAAAAATTATAATGAAAGAATCATGAAACAAAATAATAAATTTGATTCTTTAAATAATAATTTAAAGCTTTATATTGTTAAAAGAAAATATTGTCTAAAATTGTTAAAAGAAAAGCATGAGAAAATAATAGCTGAATATATAACAATTAATATTTAATACATATGAGTAACTTTTACAAATACAAGGTCCAGCACAAATTATACCCCTTTTTGTTATAAAATCTTTTATTACAAAATCATAAGCATGTAACTCTGTAACATAACAATATCACACTCAAGCACACCATTTGACATTTTAGGTGAAATATTCAAATTAAAACTATAAATTATTACACTCATATTATTACCCTACTGACCATACTCAAGCAGGTCTTACTTCTGCTGGACGCTGTATATAAGAAAGTAACAGAAATAGTTATTAAAGAATTAAACTGATAATTGACAAATAGAGAATTACAAATGGTCAATAAGAATATGAAAAGCTATCCAAGTTTTCTAGGAATAAGGGAAACTCTTTAGGCCAAAAATGAGATAGTCCTTTTTCACTTGCTAGAATGGCAATAAATAAATAAGTAAGTAAATAAATAAATAATAGTAAGATCAAGT
The DNA here is from genome assembly GCA_004026765.1 of Micronycteris hirsuta. Taxonomy (NCBI): domain Eukaryota; kingdom Metazoa; phylum Chordata; class Mammalia; order Chiroptera; family Phyllostomidae; genus Micronycteris; species Micronycteris hirsuta. The sequence goes on from PVJI01011269.1 coordinate 23,584, forward strand.
CTCGGTCAGTGCATAGGTAATTACTCTGCATATAAGACTAAATTAGTTCTACTCTGTAATCAATACTATCTAATTAAATTAAAATACATATAGCAATTTTACTCTTAGAATCTACTCTATTCCAGATTAATAGGCATAATGTTCTCAAGTGAAGAAGACAACCATATAAAAAGGCTGTTTATTGTAGTCTTAGTTTTAATAGAAAAACAAAGAGAAACTTTGTTGTCATAATGTGAATGGCTGAACCATTATGATATATTCATATTGTAGAATGCATTGCAACAATTAAAAGCAATAAATATGCACTTATTCCTAGAAAGTTCTGGTAGATGCATTAGTAGAAACACAATGCAATTTTCAGCATGACACAGTGGTACTTTTTATTTATATAAACAAAAGGAAAATAGTTCACAAAAGTATATCATACATATAAATATGTAAAAAGAACAAACACCAAATTATATAATATAGCATGCTGTACGCTATGAAAATATAGGCATAGAAAAAGTTCTGAAAGGATACACACCAAATTCTTATTTGTCGTTAACCCAGAATAGAGACTAAGACCATAGGGAGTGTTCAGAAGTGACTTAGTCTATCCTGTTATATTTTAATTATTTTTTAACTAAGAAAAAGGTTATTTCTACATTTTCTATGAAATTAAAATCAATTTCTAAAAAGGATCACACATTTTTATATTCTTGGACAACATGAAACTGAATGGAAACATGGAACCAAGAATCTATTGCTAGGTGTAGGCAAAATATTGTGCATTATCCTCCACAATATTTTGTCTTGACAAAGCTAATAATTTTGGGTTATACCATATGCTTCACTTGAGTGTTGGGAAAGCAAGTTTTGTCTGGTCAGAAGATAAAACCCAGGGAGAAGCAGAGTACAGATTTTCCAGGGATGACACTCATTTAAGAAAAATCTTTTAGAATAGTAGTCTCCTAGTAGAGACAGGGCAGAGCAGGGCCAGGATTATAGAAACAACCTTCAGGAGTATTGAACACCTTGCTTGGAAAGCAGCCGGGGCCCAAGATTTGAAAGGTCCTGTGACGGCATCACAAGAAGATAGACAAGTGCTCAAGGACAGCCGAATTCAGGGACACAGAAACAGTCACTGCTTCAGCTTACTCTTCACTCTCAGCTCGAACAAGTGTGAGCATCGACATGAAGTGTACATAACATTTTGTCATGTTTTGTTTTATAACACCCCGACCCCGGTTTCCATGTCGACCTCAAAAATCCATTCTTTACACAGTGAAGTGGTCCTTCCTAAAGTGACCCTTCAGGAATGGCAGTCACTCTGGTCACTCCAATGGCTTCTCAACACATTTGGAATGAAGTCTCCAAAACATACTTGATTTGACACTAGACCTACCTCCATTCTCCTGCCAACACCTCTCACTTACCCTACCTCAGCCAGACAGGATTTCCTGCTTGTCCTTAAACATGAGTGCATATTCTACTATTCCCTATTCCTGGAGTGCCTAGAATATTCTTCCCCTAGACATTCCCATCTTCTCTTCATTTCAGGTCCAGAAAAGCCTTTCTTTACCTGCCTGTCAGAAATACCACCCACTGTGACATGACTTTTCACACTGCTATATTTTTGTTCATGACAGTTACCACTACATGATATTATAGTTCTTAAATGTCTTTCTCATCTTTGTGATTATAAGCTCCAAAGGGGCAGGAAATTCTGTCTTTATTTCTCCTCTGTACAACGAAGCATAGCATAGTAATTGGAACATATTGGGCATTCAGTGAAGAAACTGATGAACAAAGAACTGGAACTAAAAGAGTAGTCCAAGTTTACAATCCTGAGAACCAGAGGCAAAATTTGAACAACAGTTTTCTTAGTTCAAACCCAATGTTTTTTCTACTATACCAAAAGCGTCCCATTTATTTGTGTAAATGCTTTTTTGGTTATTAGACTATTTCATAAAAGTTTCTAATAGTGATTTTTTTCTTGAAAAAACATGCAAATAGACTATTATTAAATAACTGCTTCTGACAGTCACCTATGCTTGATGCAAACCTTCTTTAGGGAAAGGATGGGAGTGGTAGTTTGGGGCATGGGAAAAAATCCATAATCAGTGGGTGATGTTTCCCAAGTTACTGGGCTCTGTTTGCATTGCTGATGTTCTGAGTGTCTATTGAATATGAGGTTGAAGAGATGTATGGGAGAAGAATATGATTTGCATCCAAATAATTCTAGCACATTTCATTTTGGAACTGAAGCTTCGGAGCAATACCTATTGATGTGGAGTTGGCCAAAAGTTGTGGAAGGAAAGGAGCGCTATTAGAAGATCTCCCCTGTCATCTGTTGGCTTCTGGTTTTCAGACTTGGTGCACAGGAAGAGACCTTCCTTGAAACTCCAATTCTAAATATAGTAGACTTCCACTGATATCGAAGTAAATTGCCAATTTCTGAATTTATACTTCATTGGCAAAATAATTCTGGATTTTTATCATAAAAACATGCCATTGGCCTTGAAATGGTTGGAATTTTGCCCACATGAAAAACAAAAGCAGGAGAATCAATAGCCAACAAACATCATCCTTTAAAACAGTTGCTTAACACTCTTGCATGCAGAATCCTGGCCTAACTGTACGTTTTCTGAGCATCAGAATGCACTAAATACATCACTGACTAACGCACTGTGTGTAAGCCCAACTGTGCTTGTTCTGAGGGTAATCTTTCTCCCTCCCTGGCTAATTTTCCTGTGGTAGATTTATTCCCTTTTTGGGAAAATGCATTTACCCACTTTCCAAATATTTATGTCAGTGAACTCATTTCTGGAACTCAGAAGTCTGGAGTCTTTAAAATTTGGCAGATAAAAGATGATCCCTTTTGAGACTGCAGCTTAAATACAATGAGTTTTGCACATTCTAATGGAATCAAAACATAAGCTTTACAGGTCCAGGCTTATTTTAACATCCTGAATTGTCATTTAAAGAGAGAAGTTTGTGCCAGATCTAAGGTACAGTGATATAATATTATCACTGGTTTTTGACAAAGTCAAATGCATATCTGCCTTCTACATAATATATCTTACTACATCATCACTTGAGAGGGTATAAAGACAAGGAAATATAGCAAACTAGTTCATTAAAATATTATAATAAAGTACATTTGCAGTTCAATAATTTGTAAAACGAAATTTTCAGAACTCAAGTTGAGAAGACTTGTTATTTATACACACACTCACACACGCATACGCCAATTGATATGAGTTAAGTCCCTGTGGAATATTTCTGATCACAAAAACATCACACACTTCTAAATAAAGACCCAAAATGCTTTTAATAGTAAACATCAAAATAAGTATGAGCTATCAATAAATTTAAGAAAAATTAATCAAAACAAGCGAGGTAGTTATTTTCCAACTCTCCTTTTCCAGTGATGGGTGGAGAGCGGCGAGAGCCTGTTCCAACAGCCCTGAGAGGGAGGCAGGACACCAGCCTGAGCAGGCCGCCTCCCCACCGCAGGGCCAGTCACGCACACAACTGCACTCCCTCAGCCTAGGCCAAGGGGGGCCCTCCAGCTAACCTCACACGCACATCTTTGGGCTGTGGGAGAAAACCAGAGGACCTGGAGAAAACCCAGGCAGACGTGGGGAGGACATGCAAATTCCACATAGACAGTGGCCCCAGCAGGGAATCGATTCTTTTTCCTCATTAACATTATTATAAAAACTATGTTATTTGAGAACCTGTTGTATATAAAATTTAAATATTAAATATGGTAAGTATAACAAAAATCATTACATTTCCTTTCAAATTTTCTAGGTATCAGAGACTCAAGAATTTGAGACTTAGAGGATTTTTAGTTATTTAGCTATTTCGGAAGTGGGTACCACCATACATACATCTATATGACGGCAAAGTGCAGAATAACTAGTATCTGTTGCATGTTTACTGAGTATGAAGTATTCTACCAAGTTCTTAGCAAAATAACTCCATGAGGTAGGTATGATTAATATTACCATCCCTGCTTTATAGATGAATAGATCAAGGCTTAAAATTGAGCAACTGTGTCAAAGCTTGCAGGCTGGCCTGTCTTGGAGATGCGACTCGAATCCAGTTCTGTGAGCAGAATTGCGGGGCTTTTTAGAACCCCTTTGGGTAGAGACCACCCTCTTTCCTTTCAATGGTCAGGACAACTGCAAAGGTTAAAAGTTGGTGAAATGGAGAGGGTCATTGATTGCAGGCTGAGACTTGCAAGCAGGCCTCCCTGTCCCGTGGGCTCCTCCTGCTGTACCTTGCTGGAATTACCTCTCAGGTTGCCTTAAATGGGAACTTTGAATGGTAATTCCCAGGATCATTTCCTTTCCCAAATCCTAGATCAAACAGGGACAATTATCAAAAGAGTTAGTTACAGCAGTTAGAAGGCACGATTTACCCTTTTCATGTTTCATTCTTTCTGAGTTGGCCACTGAAATCATACTGACTCACTCTCATTCTGCCTTTTTGTGGGTTTTTTTCCTGGTCAATTGCTTACAAATTTTACTCCAAGACTGACTGATGGCACCTCATTTACTCAGTCAAGGTTGTGGGAATGCCAGCTATCGTGTTCTCTGAGGAAATTCTTTTCTTCGATGCCATCTTTGGAGGCTGTGTAATTATTTATGCAAAGATCAATGTCGGACTCAGTGCCTTCCCGTATCTCCATGCTTAGAGAAGAGAGCATTCTCTTCCTTTGCATGAGGGTGTATTAGTATGTTCTCACAACAGGAAGTGAGAATTGGATCTAGCATTTTTTTTCCTCAGTCTTCTAAATTATTTTTATTTAATGTGTTGTCATCAGAGTCATGACAGAGAGTGACTCCTACTCTCCTTTCTTACTAACAGAATGCCAGTGTTTAGCTCTCTCTGCGGCCATTTCAGATAATAATGACAATTCCCAGGCAGCTTGGGGATGTGGTACCCAACCAGTTTAGATGTGTGAGAGTAAATGTTTTGCGACAACCTTCCAGGAAGTCCCTTTTAAGAGACCTTAGAGGTGAACTCTTTTGCTTTCTCCTATCCTTCTTTCCACTGCCTGGAATGTGGGTGAGAATGTTGGAACTCCAGCGTTCATTTGGGATCATGAGGTCACCTTAAGTATGGAATCAACACACCAAAAATGATACAGCAAAAAGATAGAAGAGTCTTCTGTCTTTTAAGATAGGTTCATGGTGTCTTTATGAACCCACCACAGCAATCCTGGACTTTCTAATCCTGGTCTTCTTTTACATGAGATTTACCTGAGTGTTTGAGCTATTGTTATTTTGGTGTTACTGTTATTCCTCATATAAACTCTATAAATTAAAAATAAACATAATACCTGAGGGAGGAGCCAAATGCAGTATACTATACTGGATTTGTTATACATATTAACTATATAATCCCCATAGTAGCCTTAAGCAATAGCTAATAAAATCACCACTTTAGAATTACAGACAATACACCTAAGAAAGGTTTGAGTATTTACTCTGTTTATACAGCTAGTGGAAAACAGCCATAATATGAACTCACATCTATATAATTAGATTTCACACCCCGTTCTTTTCTTCTTTTAGTATGTGGTTACCTGCAGAAGTTTGCTTATATCTCTACAAACTCTCCACCTTAATTCAAATCCTGCCTCTGACTTGTCTGAACTTTGGTCTTTAACTTTAAGCTTCCGTGTCCCCATTGCTAAAGCAGAAATGTTGAGCATTTATTTCATAGGATTGTGGGAAGGTCATACACATTCATTTATTTAAAAAACATCTATCAAAGTAGCTCATACATGTAGTATTGTCAGTACATATTTTTATTACATAAATTCATTATTTCTACCTTATAAAAATAATTTCTGTGTCTTGATATATTCTAATGTCTCGGTGGCAGGAAATATATTTTGTCACCTCTGTGTCTCCTCTAGATTTTGTATAATGCTTTGCACTGGTTAAATGCCCTATAAATGTTAGTTGAATTTAACTTATTTGAAAATCAGTATTGTTGGACACACTTTGTTTGATGGTTCTTTTAAACTTTATTTTTTGGTAATTAGGTGTATTTTATGGTCATTTTCAAGATTCAGATGAATAGTTAAGTCTGAAGAATGTAGTTTGCCTGAGTAAAACAAAGGTCAGTTATCAGTCATTTTTAAAATCTTGTGGTCTTCAGCAATTCCACTGCTGTGATTATACCCTAAGAGCCCTGAAACACCAATCCAAAAGAACCTATGCACCCCAATGTTCATAGCAGCACAATTTACAATAGCCAAGTGCTGGAAGCAACCTAAGTGCCCATCAGCAAATGAGCGGATCAAGAAACTATGGTACATTTACACAGTGGAATTCTATGCAGCAGAGAGAAAGAAGGAGCTTAAACCCTTTGTGACAGCATGGATGGAACTGGAGAGCATTATGCTAAGCGAAATAAGCCAGGTGGTGAGGGACAAATACCATATAATCTCACCTTTAACTGGAACATAATCAACGGAAGACAAAAGCAAACAAAATATAACCAGAGACATTGAAATTAAGAACAATCTAACAATAGCCAGAGAGGAGTGGGGAGGGGACTGTGGAGAGAAGGGTTTTCAGGAACTACTATAAAGGACAGATGGACAAAACCAAGGGGGAGGATTGAAGCAAGGGAGGGAGGTGGGTTTGGATGGGGTGGGGGGAGGGGAGAAAATGCAGACAACTGTAATTGAACAACAATAAAGTAATTAAGTAAATAAATAAATAAATAAAATCTTGCGGTCTTTAGCTAATGGGATTTAGCCAAAAAAGCACTCATTTACAAGTCATTTTAAGAAGCAATGATTGTTTCATTGCTAATAGTAATCATTTTGTAATTCTTAGGCCAAATTCTACTTTTAATTTGTGTCACTGACTTATAAGAGATAAAGAAACACTCTATGTTATTTATATTTAGCTATAAAATGAAAGAAAATCTTTGTCCATGTGAAACAGTTCTAAAACTCACAAACTCATCTATTATAGTCAAAGCTCAATTGCTGGTGCCAACGTGCGTCAGACTAGTTCATTCTTCAAAAGTCTTTCCATAAATGTATCTATCATAAAACATAAATCACTCAATAATATATTTGTTTTTCTCTTAGACATATTTCAATAGGACAATCTTGGATTGGATGTAAAATGCTTAAAAATCCTTAAAAGTAAAATGGAAGTCAATATCCTGTAAGATAGCACAGTAGGGGCAGAATCCTCTAGAGTTATCTTCTGTTATTTCTTAAAACAACATGTGAACTTTGGAGGAAGTTCCTTCTTTTAGCAAAAGAAAAATCAATGTCGAGAGCATGAACTTGAATTCAAACCAATTAAAACATAATTTATTTGGCAAGGAAAAAAGTATTTTAGTAAGTAAATAAACAAAATGTTACTTAATCCCATTCCTTAACAACTAACAGAGGCCTGGTTGTAGCTAGTGATAATCTACAACAGGATTTTTCCCGGATGACACATTTTGTATACAATCAGTAGAAAAACAAGAGGATTCTCCACAGAGTCCATAGGGGGTGGTAGTCTCCAATGTGAACAGTTGACAGAATGTCATTCTGGTACAGCTCTCTGTTAAAGAATTGGTTATGAATGTTCTTTGTAATCAAATTATTACATGACTAAGAGAATATTTTGAAAACAGTAATTTGATGTTTTGTGTCCTCCTCTCCCACAAATCATTTTCCTTGGAAGCCATTATGCCATTTTGCATGGGGAAGCAGAGAAGTAGATAATTCCCAGGGAAGGAGATGGCAGAACAGTGAGCAATGGCCAAGAAAACCTGTGACACGGTCACCTCATAGGCTGTGTGAGCAGCGCAAGTCCCGCACTGCTAACCCACCAAGACCCTTCCCTCTGCCCAGAGGAGTCTACAAGGGATTTATGAGCCCACCCCCTCCAAAAAAAGGTAGACAGGAGATTCGGGTAGTAGGATAAAAGGTAGAGAGCAAAGAAGGAAAATCTGTCCTTACCACAATACTTTGGCTCAATTATTTTAAAGACATTTCATGTTAAATGACAAAACCTCCATATTTATGACCAACAGAGTCATAAGATAATTTTCATATGTTTTCTCCTTAGGCATTGGATTTTTTTCTCAAGAAGTTCAATTTAGCTCTTTTTATATCTGCCATTTTTCTCTTTAACATGCTTATGTTTTCCTGTACTTTCTAGAACACATGAAATATGCAGTTCACCCTTGAACATCTAAGAGGGTAAGGGGCACCCACCCTGGCACAGTCAAAAATCTATGTATAACTTTTGACTCCCCCAAACTTAACTAGAGTTGGCTTTTCACATCCACAGATTCAACCAATGAGGGAGAGAAAACAGTATTTTCAATCTGCGATTGGGAATCTTCAGTTGGGGATGAAAAACTACTGTTTTTGATCCATGGTCTGTTGAATCCACAGATGCAAAACCTGCAGATAGGAGGAGCCAACTGTATTTATTGTAAAACAAAAATCCTAGTATAAGTGGACTCAAGCAGTTCAAACAAGTGTTGTCTAAGGGTGAACTGTAATTATAATAACTCATAACTCTTACAATAATGTTGTCTACACATTCCATCAGCTGTGTCATTTCTGGACCTGTTTCAATTAATGAATTTTCCTCTTTATTTCTGGAAATATAACCCTACTTCTTTGCTTGCCTATAATTTTATATAAGATTGCAGACATTCTAGATCTCACCTTAATGGGCACTGGATATGCCTGTGTGTTTTTGTGTGTATCTGTGTGCAGGTGCTAATGCTAATATTCTTGATCTTTGATCTATGACCTATGGTTAAGTTACTTGGAAAGAGTTTGATCTTTTCAAGGATTGCTTTTAAGCTTTGTCTGGCAGGTTCAGAGAAGTCTTTAATCTAAGACTGATTATTCTCCCATTACTAAGGCAATTGGCAATAGCTGAGCATTCTACTCTGCACTCCGTGAATTATAAGGTTTTTCCACTATGGCTGTTGGAAAAAAACTATTCTAGTCGGTGTGAGTTGCAAGGACTGTTCTGCCTGTCCTTTTCCAGTGGTTCTTTCCCTAGCATGGAGCTGAGGGAAACTTTGTGTCTCTCTGGGGCTTTCTCTCTCATTGTGGCTGTCTCCTCTTTGGTACTTGTCCCTAAGAACTCTAGTCTCCTTGGCCTCCGTGGACTCTGAATTAGATCTTGTTGATTCAGGAAGACCAAGAAACTCAATCTACATTCCCAGGGAAACTGCTGTATATCCTGGGAACATTTCCAGGTGGTTACCTGGTACAAAAATAAGGTTCCCATCATTTGTATCCCCTCTCTTAGGGATCATATTTTTACACTGCCTATTGTCCAGTGTATGAAAACTGTTATCTCATACAATTTTTTTTGTATAAAAAAGTAGAAGAGTAAATGTGATTCCTTGGGTGCCATCTTGGCCAGAAATGGAAGTCTCTTTTCTTAATATTTGAACAATAATTACTTTTTATCTGGAATATTTTGAAAGTCACTGTACAAAGCTATGCATAATGAAATTGTTAATAATCTTCCATTATTTTTTAACACTTACTAATAACTTCCATTCATTTGGTCAACAAGCATTTGTTAAATGTTTACTATAACCACGTCTGGTATTATGCTAGGAACTGGATATTGTTAAGATAAAGACTAGTTCTTGCCATGTTTGCACATTAAGGAGTTTCTAGTATTTTAATCATTATTTCTCTAAAGTAAATGTCCAGTTTATTTTTATATACTTAGAGATTAATCATCATTAGTATGAATTAATTTTCATGGCAGCATGTATCAGAATTAATTTTGCTCATTTGCAAAGTTGTTTGGTTTTTCTTCAGTTATATTTGGTCCTGTCCAAAGACTAGGACAGGACCAAAATAAATGCTAAATTACTTTGCTAAAGACTTTTTAATTTCTATACTTTTTCATGTATAGTTACTGGTTTTGGTTGAAAACAAAGGAATAAGGAAATACTTAAGAATTCACAGAAAAACAATAAAAATGATTAAGGGATCGAGGATGACAAGATAAATTAGTTTTAAAAAACTTGTATGAAAAACATTGACTCAGTTCAATGTGTGTATATCTTGGCAGAGAGACAATCGGAAAGGGAGGAAGGGATGGTGTGCCTGTTACGTAAAATTGGGGCAGCAGTAGTGGTATCTCAGCTATTGAGTGCACTTTTCTATCCAAACTAGAATCTGTAAATACTCGGCATCTCCCCATTATTTTACCCTCCAAATTTCTCTTGTTTTTTTACTCTGGTTATATAAATAGCATATCTACATTTTTAGAAAGTCAAACAAAACATAAAAGGGTGTGTACTTTAAAAATCACCTTATATCATACTCTGGAATAATTTGTGGCAGTGATTTCCACACACGTGTAAACACGCAGTCCTGAGAATTTACACATTTTGAGCACAGCTCCGTGTGATTCCCGTGTAAGCAAGTGTGGATCATGTCTGTGGAATGGGAATTCTCTAATAGGAATTTGGCAAAGATGTATCTTAAAAAGTTCTGGCTTGCTGACCCCTGCAAATTACTTTAACCTGGTCCTATCTGCCACCGGACCTGAATTTACATCCTAATGCCCTGCTATGAGTAATCCTACCTGTTCTGCTTAATCCCATGAATAATCAATCCAATGTAAATGTGTCTTAATGCCTCTAATAAAAGCCCCAGCTAAGCAACCCACGAGGTCTTTCTCCCCAAGATGAGGATGGTGGAGGAGACCCGTGGCCGCCGGATTCTCACCTACAAGCGTGTCTCTGGGTAAGATTGATTCACGCGATTGGGTCGGTCCCCCCATGGATTTTGCAGGTCGAAATCTGCGACAATAATCAACATTAATTTTCAATGATTATCATGTTAAATATCTTTTTATGCAATCATAACTTTATATATAATCACATTATACATAAACTATGTTACTTATGGTTATATTTGTTTTAAAGCCTCTTTCTTCTTTCCTTTATGAGGAGTTAGTTTAGCTTTACCAAAACCACGTGGACAGCAGAGGGCCTATCCCAAGGGAAATTAGAAGTATCATTTGCAGAACGAGGTGGATGGATGCAAGGCACTTAGAGACAAAAAATGCCCACCACATCGGCATTCTGGACATGGAGTAAAGAGACTTAGGCATAAACCCTAGCAAATCTCTTATTAACTTTGTGACCTTGAGCAAGGTCCTTTAAGTTTTCTGAACTTCAGTTTCTCCATCTGCTATGGAAACAAGTAAAAAAACATAAAATGTAGAGTAGGCATTCCTTAGTTATTCACTTCACTCCTACCTTCCTTCATGTTTTCAACAAATATCCTGAGTGTCCGTTAGGCACCAGATACTCTGGGAGGTGTGAGGCATGTAATAGGAGCAAAATCAGATACACCTTGTCCTCAAGGAGACAGATGATAATCAAAGAATTACATTCATAAATGCTAAATTACATAATAAAGCAGCATTAAGGAAGGTTACCTGAAGAAGTAGTGATTGTCCCGAGAAGCCAAAGGAAGCTCAGTGTTTGACTAGATAAGGAGGTGAGCGGGTGTCTGGGTTGAGAAGAGGCATCGAGGCCCGCTGACGGTCTGTGGCACCCTGTGTTTGGGGAACTGAGAAAGGCCAGTGCGGCTGGCGTGCAGGGACCAGAGGGTTGTTGAGTGGAGGTAAGGCTGGGGACAGAGTTGCCTTGCAGTCCTCTGTCAGAATTTTGCTCAATTTCTTAAGAACAAAGGGCAATCACTGATGTATTCTAAACAGGGCTGTGAATAATTAGATTGCATTGTGACCACCATATTGGAGAAGCAAGGAAGGGGAGGTGGATGGCAAGAGAGGATACCACTGGGGCAACTGGAAGGTAACTGGGGGAATCCAGGCAAGAGCATTTGGTAGCTTAGACCAGTGAGTGTCAGCGAACATTCCAAGAAGTAGATGGATACAGGATATATTTAGAAGGTGCGAATAGCAAGACCTGGTGATGGCCTTGGCATGGGAAAAAGTAGAGTGTGGGTGCTTAAAATGATTTTGATATTTTTGCTTTGGGGATGGGATGGAAGGTTTTACCATTCACTAGTGTAGTTTCAAAATGTGATGAGGTGGGTAACCAGACAGCTTGAATTTGATTCCATATACTGAGTTTTAGGTGCCTTCAAAGAAGCAAACTGTGTGGAGTAGACAAGTGGAAGTGAGTCTGGATTTCAGAAGTGAGATCTAGGCTGAAGGTACAACATGGTGTGATGTCTCTTTGTGAGTAATAATTTAAGCTACGGCTGAGAAAAAGTTCACCTCAGGAGAACAGAAAAGGAAGTGCCTTCTTTCCATTCATATTTACATATAATAAAAAAAGCACACATGATATTATGATAAAATATAGATTGTAAGTACTGGTTAAGTAATAAAAGTACTTATGAGTACTATATATACATATATGTAATATATATTTATATATAATCACTACATTTAAATTATATTATAATTTTTATAAACATGATTTAAAATAGTGTCCTTACCCCATATTAACAGGCATGATTCACGTATTGAAGATTTATCCTATAGTTCGTTTTGTTTCACTACCTTCGACATAATGATACCAGTTTAGTTTTATAAAATAATGCAATATATGACATTATTTTATGTTCTAAAGACCCTTTAGATAATCCCTTGATAATATACATGAAAAGTAGTAATTTTGTGGAAGCTGTATTCTTCAAAGATGTATGCATGAAAACTTGGCTGTAGATATATTTTAAAAAATGATTTATTAATGCCCACAGTTTGCATTATCGGTGTTGGTGGTCTTACAGTAGACAGTTTGTCGTTTTTCTTTTCCCTTTATGACAGACTTAAGGGCGATGTTAATATAAAGATTTAGACCTTTTCCTAGACTGAGCTGGTTGGCTGCCATTATAGCAAAGGTGACTCACTTCATCCTGTCTTTTCAATATTTTTACATCTGGAGATCTTCGTATCTTACCATCTAGCTCTTGGGGTGTTTTTCTCTTCCCTTCAACTCAGCAACAGGAGTGTGGATTCTGTTCTCCCCAAAGCCTGCCCTGCCCCAAAGCATCCAGTTGTAGGGAAACTTCACCAATGCCTGAATTTGTGAGCCTGAAGAAGACCATGCATCCTTGCAAATGTCATCTGCTAAGACACTCTGTACGGAGACTGTCTCTCCTCTTCCATCCTCCATGGACCTACTTAGTCAGAACGGCCCTGATTCTTCCACCAGTTCCAACATAATACCGCCCACTTCTGTAGAGGACAGTGCAGTGAAGGAGGAAAAAGACCAGGTCATGAAACAGGCCATCAGAACCATTTTCTCACAGACTGGGCTCTGTGTACTCAGTGAGCGATTTCAGAGACAGAAACATCACAGCCTCCAGCATATGCAAGAACTTTCCAACATCCTGAACCTTAGCTACAGACAGATTAAGACCTGGTTCCGGAACCAGAGAATGAAATGGCAGAAACAGAACTGGCCAAAGAATAGCGACGGTGTAACCCAGATGAGCTCTGCAACTTTAGAGTGCCTGGGCCTCCCTTCCTATCATCCCTGGGGATGTCTGGTGAACCCCGCTGGAAACCTCTCAGCGTGGAGCAGCCAGACCTGCCGTGCCCTATCCTGGAGCAACCATCCTGGAACTACCATTCCTGGCATAGTCAGACCTGGTGCCCCCAAACCTGGAGTAACCAGCCTGGAATAACCAGTCTCGGAACAACTGGGCCTGGAACAATCAATTCTATAGTTATGGAGAGGAATCCGGTCAACCCGGATCCAGTTCCAGCAAACTCCCATCCGTGATTTGGAGGCCACTTTGGAAACTGCTGGGGAAAGTCATGATGCAATACTGCAAACCCCTACCTGTGGGAGTACTCAACAAACCATAGATTTACTCCTGGATTATTCCTTGAATATGCAGGCTGACTCCACGAACATAGCCAGGAACACTCAGTGTGATGACAGCATGTTATTCAATCTCAATTTGGGCAGTGGCTGTATCTCTCCTAGGATTTTTTTCTTCTAGGATTTTTCTGTGTATCTCTGCTTTGATATGCTGCTTTTTATTATGCCTATTATGCCAACTTGGAAGGGTGGGGGCGAGGTATGATGAGTCTAATCAGGATTTCTGTAGCCTTGCTGCTGTAGACACAGGTCGCTGGCTATAGATAATTAAATATAATACGATTTTGAATTACTCTAGGGTTTGGAATCTCAACCTCAAGAATAGAAAGTAGGAGTACAAAGATGTGTGATAAAAGATTATTTGTGTTTTCTGGGGTTGGGAAGCTTCTTAAAAACCTCAGTTCAGGTGATCGGTTAAACTACAACAAGCTTCACTGCTTCCCTCTGCCCTTTGCTGTTTTACCACAACCCCTAATTTGTTTATTACTCAAAGTATTTGTAAAAGATGTTTGGTATTGAGCTGTGTCATGATAATACCAGTTTGGCTGGTTGGTTTATAAGTGTAAATACAAATAAATAAAATATGTATTCCCCCTGCAAAAATATATATGAAGATTTATAATTTCCTGTTTCCCTTCCATGTGCTATCTTCTCACATAGTGTAGCCCATATGTGACCTGGGACTTATTGCATGGCAAACAAAACTTACAATTGGCATTGGCCTTGCTCCTTACTTGGAGTCCTGCAACTTTGCTGAAATGCTATGGCAGACAAACAGACTTCAATGGCTATAAAAAACATCCAGCAATGGAATCCAGAAGCTTTGGATGAAATAAGAAGCAAGGTGAGTAAAGCAGGTCATATCAAGGAGGGTAACACATATCTAAATTATTTTATTTAGTGTATCACAACTTGTTTAGATTTCTGTTAAAACTCAAGAGCAGGTTTGATAATGCACTTTGGAGGGGGTAGAAGAAGTGGGGAGAATAAGAAATATATTGGATTCTGTTCTAGAGATTAAAAAGCATTGTAGACTGTATTTTCTGATGGTTTCAATTTTAATGAATTAATCATAACAGGAAAAAATAATGTAGGGGTTCCCTATGCAAACTTTTCCATTGAAAGGTAATTTTCTAGGAATCTGCAGAATCTAAATCCTTTATTACACAAATGCAGATTTTTTAAAGTCTTATTTTTAATCTTAAAAATTTATATGAAATTTGCCTAACATTATATGAATTTTAATATAAACATAACACTAAAATTAGTTATGAATACTATTATATAACTTTTCCTCTTCAAAATTAAAGTGAAATTGGCTTGTCAGGAAGATATACTCCATGCATATTATAGTGTTTACATATTCTGGGGCATACTTATTTATAGAATGTAGACCACAATGTCAAGGCGCTACATACCACCTTTGGTTACATTGCTCTTAGGAGCATTCAATGTTAGTTATAAAGTTTTGGCTACATGCACACAGCAAAATAGGATAAAGACACTGTAATTGTCTATTTCCTTCAGACAAATAATTTGAACAACAGACTCACATAGAGGTATTAAGTTTTATTTCTATTTTTAAAGATTTATTTATTTATTTATTTATTTATTTATTTATTTATTAGAGAGAGAGGAAGGGAAGGAGAAAGAGAGGGAGAGAAATATCAATGTGTGGTTGCCTCTCGCACACCCCCTACTGGGGACCTGACCCACAACCGAGGCATGTACCCAGATTGGGAATTGAACCAGCAACCCTTCGGTTCTCAGCTCAGCACTCAGTCCACTGAGTCGCATCAGCCAAGGCTAAGTTTTATTTCTAGAAATTGAAGTTGCACTTCTATATTATGTTATCTAGATTCTTCTTTGCATTGTAGCATGAGTTCTTCAGGGGTAAGAGTTGTTAGTTATTTGGCATTTTAGCATCTAGCAAAGCCTAGTACCTAAGAGGTCGGTAAATAAATGTTAAATAAATGAATAAACATGGATAAGTGAATCATCTGTGTACAGTGCTCTCTAGATATAATGCTTTCTGACTGGCTTTTTAATTAGCTAATATATAGACTTCTTTTGGACAGTATTGAAAGTAAGAATAATGTTTGAAATTTCAAGTGTGTTTTATAGATTCTCAGAACATGCCACCAGTAACTGCATAGCAAATAGCTATTGAACATTAGAAAAATGGTATTTAGATGATGGAGAATATCCAGTTGAATTTCTAAATTATTTTTTCTTTTAGGTAAGAAAATGTTGCAATATAGGCATCAAGAATAAATAGGACTACGACTTTTCAGTTAAGTAAAATTCATTTCTAAATATATGCTTCCTATTTTTTTGTTAACAGTACTAAATGTAGGCATTACTTTGGAGGTTGTTCTCTAGGGATTTATTCTTAATTACTCTTTGTATTTTTTTCTTCTGTCCTTTATTGTGTATTATTTTTAAAAGCTGATGCAGTTCTTGAATGGTTGCAAATTTTTAGTGACTAGACTATCAACATTTAATTATCATCTTAGCATGCGTGTCTAAAAAAGGTATCTTCCAACTTTAAATACAGTTTTAAATTAAGGCAGAGGAAACAAGGTTGAAGTAAATATCTTTTATTATGTTAATTTTAGTTCTGACAGCCTGCAGCTATTATCTAATTAAAAAGAGTTCCCTAAAAGAGAAACTCACTAGTATGTGCTTTAAAAAGGTGCATGCCCTGGCTGGTGTAGCTCAGTGGATTGAGTGTGGGCTGGGAACCAGAGGGTCCCGGTTCGGTTCCCTGTCGGGGCACGTGCCTGGGTTGCGGACCGGATCTCCAGTGACGGCCATGTGAGAGGCAACCATGCATTGCTGTTTCTCTACCTCTCTGTCTCCCTCCCTTACCCTCTCTCTAAAATAAATAAATAAAATCTTTAAAAAAAAAAAAAAAGGTGCATTCCTCACATTGTACAAGTAAATAAGTTCATGGTGTTTTCAATTTACAAGGACCCTGACTTCACTGGATTTGCAAATTTTACTACTAAAGAATTTCCTTCAAAGTAAACTAGCTATCCCATCAAAGCTCCATTTAAATACAAACTTTAGAGTTGAAGCAAATGGAGCACCAATAAGTTGGTTATACAGTTGAGATTTTGCGAGCCTTTGGAAACATGGTATTTCTTGATGTTAAAAAGGTTACACTTATATCTATAGTCTGCCTTGATAAGGGAATAAATGAGTGAAGTCGATGGAAATGATAATATTAGTGTCTACAGATTTTACAGAAGACATTAATCCACCCACACTGAAAAGCCTGTCAGGACACTTCTACTTCCAAGAAGATAAACTGTACATATTTTTCCTCTTTATTCCACTAAGTACAAGTGAAAACCTTGGATATTATGTATAAAACAAACAGAAGAAGCTGTAGGAAGGTGGAAAGACCAATCAAACGTCTTGGGACACAGAGAATAGCCACGCAGTGAGTTCCCAGGGTCTTAGACTTGGAGTTAAAGAAGCCAGAAACCCAAAGATGCCAAAGAGCGAAGACAAACAGCAACGACAACAATAGAAGTCTACTTTTTCTTGCCAAGGACCAGGAAAGAAACCACCTAAATAGATAGAAAACATTGACACAGTCACTGCTCTATTCCAGGCAAGCAACACAGAATTAACTCTGACACCTCCGCGACTCCACCAGCAAAGGCCGAAGCGGTGCACCCAGACTTTGCGCCCAAGTGTAGATTTGCCAGGCTATAATGAGGTGCTTCCAAAATTCCATCTACAGAAATGAAAACTTATACTCACACCAAAACCTGGACACAAATGTGCATAGGAGCATTACTTGTAACAGCCCAAACTGGAATCAGCCCATATGTCCTTCAACTGATGAATGGTTAGACAACCGGTGGTATGCCCATGCCATGGAATACTACTCAGCAATGAAAAGAAATGAACTGTCGATACATGTGGCAACCTGTATCATGTAACCTCAATGAGAAAAACCAAACCGAAAAGGCTACATTCTGTGATTCCCTTTAAAATGGTCCTGAAATGACGCAAGTATAAAAATGAAGAACAGATTAGTGGTTGCCAGGGGCTAAGGAAGACATGAGGAGGAGGGGAAGGAAGTGAGTGTGGCTGTGAATGGCCATACCACATGCTGATTTTGAATTCCTAATTATATTGCAAATGTCTAGAGAGAAGTATATATCCACCTATCCACTGATCTACCTTTCTGCTCATAGGTACAAGCTCCAGAGTAAGCCCAGGTGAGTTTCTGGCTTTGCCATTTGCGAGCTATACAATCTTAGAAAAATTGTTTACATTTTGGAGGTCTTTGCTGCCTCATCTGTGTGGATGTGGGGATAATTGCATTACATACCTCAAATGTGTGTGAGAATTGAATTAAATTATACATGCATGCTCAGTACCTAGCACACTGTGAATACTCAGTGTGTTATCTGTTATTATCTGTTTTCTGTACTGCTTAGCGTTGTGTGGGAGAAACTTTATCTAACCTTATATAATTAAAAGAATAGTCTAAAGACAGATCCTGTAAGCTGCTCACTAAAACATACATCCTCTTTTTCTTTCTGGATCCTTAGCTGAACCCTATTTCCCAACTAATTTTGGGTGTTGGCCAATAGAATGTGATGTGTGGCATTTCAGGCCTGGTTCATTAAAGACTTCCTGCAAGTACTTCGTCCTTCTGGCCAGCTGGAGGGCGATGATCTGAGATATGGAAGCCATGTGTTGGAGATGGCAGAGCGTCTGTCATCCTGTCACCACACCAAACTCGTCATCCCCCCAGTCAGTTGTTGTCAGGCAGCACAAAATAAACTACTCTCGAATAGGATTCATAATGCATTTCTTGAGTCTGTTTGATATAGCAGCTCATACAACTCTGCCATGACTCGCAGGGGAGAGCTCTAACAATTGTGTAGTGAGCAACAGCTTGGCACAAGTCAATGATTCCATCTCGAAGTATGGGCCCATTTGTGTTCTAATTTGGGGCTCCCATTCAAACACCTGCTACTTTCTCTGTCCACAGCATCCCTGCATGCATGGCAAGTCTTGCCTCCTCAGTGACATCATGGGATTCCAGTTGCATCTTAATTTCAGCTCTATTAAATATGATTGCCTCTATTTTTAAAGTTTTTCTCAGGATCTTCCCAATCAAAAATTGCTTGCATTTGCTACACATTATCTTGTTTAAGTAAGAGCATTCCAAATATCAAACACTATACCCAAAATTTGTTTATCACTTTTCAAATGACTTGACAACAGAGATGTGTGTGTGTGCATGGCCATATGCATTGGTGTGTTTGTGACTTTCCTAAGTCATCTAGCACAGGTCTGGCTGAACTCCATAACACATAGATTCACTGATTGATTAAACAATGCCTACTCTGGGATCTTCCCCTATCTGCCAAAGCTCATGCGTTCTCCTGGGTAACAAGATTATAGGTTGGAAAAGACGGGTATTCCTGAGAATTCACTATTTTTTGTGTTTTGAAACAAATTTATCTGCTTATTCATGTCTCTCGATTCTCTGTCACTTCATTATTTGTTCAGCAAACTTGGCTTTATTCAGGTTAACAGGAAGACAAAGATGCATCAGTGCACATGATATTCTCAGGAGAGGTGCCCTGATGCGTCTGCTCATCTTGTGACTTCTTCACCGAGGAAGCTATTCAGGAGCCACTTTATGGAGCATTTCTGCATGGAATTGGAATATGGGGATAATAAAACATGTAGGATAAACCCTCAAAATAGTATGAAGTAAGAGGAATTAAGCACCAACATGGGGGAAAAAAGGATAAACCTTTAGTCAGGATCAGAAATAAATGCTTTCCTTGAGAGACTGGAATTTAGGATCCCGTCCAGCATCGTTGTGGTTTGGGAATTGAACGCCCTGTTCCCAGAAAGTACGAGGCACCTGAGCTATAATAACGTGACTCTAGAACTGCTACCGGTAATGACTCAATGACTCAGTCCAAGCTGGAATTGAATGAGTTCTGCTCCCTTTCCTGGGAATTCTATGACTTGTGGAGTAGTGTCAGAATGACAGTATCTTGGGCAAAGTTGCATTGCCAGTGCTTTCTAAAGGATGAACCAGAACTACTTGTGAAGGAAAGGCAAGGTTGAGCAATAGCCCTCCTTCTTTTCTCCAACTTCCTCTCAGAACTGCCCCACCCGAGTCCCGGCAGATGTTAATGTTTATGGGTTGGCCTTACAGATACATCAGGAAGAATTTATGAGTTCATGAGTTCCTCTCTTTCCCTTCCCTCCCCCTCTCTGGTGGCTGACAGTGCTGGGGAGAAAGAGAACTGCCCCGATGATTGGGACAGAAGAAATAAGTCATGAGTTTTCTACTTTGTGAGGGTTCACTGCTACCTCACACATTGTTCTTCAAAACTAGTAGTCTTGGTACTACACAGAATTTTTTTGGTCACTTAAATACAGTCTTAGAATTTTTAAATTCTAAGCTATTTTAATGTTACTAATTATAAGATGAATGCTGGATATCTCCTGGTCCTGCTAACCACGAGCCAAATACTGCTGTTTAGTAATTAAAAAAAAAAAATCTGGACCTTGTCATGAGGGTTTAAGATACAGAACAATTGATGTATTGAATTCTATAACTATGCATAGTCTACCATAGTCTTTTCTGGATCGAAAAGTTAGTTCTTATAGAAACCATAGACAGTTATTCTAGGAGAATCCAAATCATGTAGGCTAACTGAAATTATAGAAAAATGATGCGTGCTGCCTCAGTTTGAATGTGATTTCTTCTCAAATTATCTATTGAGCTTACTTCTTGGACTCTAACTAAAGGAAAGAAAAGCAACACTAAAAAATATGATGTGTAAGTGTCTGTATCAGAACATGTTTATAACAGGACTCATTGGGAAAAAATTCTAAGTGGCCACTGGTGAAAAGAATTATAGATTCATAAAAATTTAATGTCTTAGATTCATATAAAATAATGTTTTGAATTATAATTTTATTTACAATATTTATTACCATTAAAAATTGACATGAAATCAATTTTTAAAGTGCTTTAAAGTGAGAAAGGATAACAAACAAAACCTATATAATGTGGTAAAACAATATATATAGTGTAGAAAGCTTAATAAAATATAGTTATATATATTAAAAGTTCTCAAGAGCTGTTTCTTTGACAATATAAACAAGATCAACAAACATTTAACTAGACTCATCAAGAAAAGAAGAGAGAGGATCCAAATAAATAAAATTAGAAATACAAGAGGAGAAGTAACAACTCACACTAAAGAAATATTTACAAAAGATTGTAAGAAAATAGTATAAACAACTATATGCCAACAAAGTGGACAATCTGGATGAAAAGGGTAAATTCCTAGAAATACACACTCTTCCAAAACTGAATCAGGAAGGATCAGAGAATCTGCACAGACAGATTACAACTAGTGAAACCGAAGCAGTAATCAGAACATTCCCAATAAACAAAAGTCCTGGACTGGATGGCTTCATGAGTGAATTTTATCCAGCATTCAGAGAACGAACATATATACTTCTCAAACTATTCCAAAAATTCAAGAGGAGGGAACACTCCCAAGCTCATTGTACAAAGTGAGCATTATCCTAAATCCAAAACCAGAAAAAGATACTGGAAAGAAAGAAAACTATAGGGCAATATCCCTAATGAACATAGATGCCAAAATCCTCAACAAAATATCAGCAAAATGGACCCAGAAATACATTTAAAAAGTTCATACACCATAATCAAGCAGGATTTATTCTGAAGGTGCAAGGTTGGTACAATATCCAGAAATCCATAAATGTGATACACCACATAAACAAAAATGGAGGATAAAAATCTCATGATCATATTAATAGATGAAGAAAAAGCATTTGATAAAATCCAGCACACCATTTATTTGATAAAGAGTCTCAGCAAAGTGTAAAGAGAGAGAACATACCGCAATGTAGTAAAGGCCATATATGACAAACCCACAGACATCATATTCAATGGGCAAAAACTACCAGCATTTTTCTTAAAAACAGGAACAAGACAGGGATGTCCACCTTTACTACTCTTATTCAACATAGTACTGGAAGTTCTAACAGCAATAATCAAATAAGAAGAAGAAATAAAACACATCCATGCTGAAAGAGAAGAGGTAAAACTGTCATGATTTGCAGGTGACATGATACTGTATATAGAGAACCCTAAAGGTTTCACCAAAAAAACTACTACAACTGATAAATGAATCCAATAATGTAGCAGGATAAAAATAAATATCCAAAACTCAGTTGTATTCATGTATACCAATGATGAACTATCAAAAAGAGAAACTAAGAAAACAACCCCATTTACAATTGCATCAAAAAATAAAGTAAAATAAAATAAAACACCTAGGAATAAAATTAACCAAAGACTTTTGTTTAAAAGTCCAGGACTTTTGTCTATTGGGAATGTTTTGATTACTGCTTTAGTTTCACTAGTTGTAATCTGTCTGTGCAGATTCTCTGATCCTTCCTGATTCAGTTTTAGAAGAATGTGCATTTCTAGGAATTTATCCATTTCATCCAGATTGTCCACTTTGTTGGCATATAGTTGTTTATACTATTTTCTTACAATCTTTTATAAATATTTCTTTGGTGTGGGTTGTTACTTCTCTTGCATTTCTAATTTTATTTATTTGGATCCTCTCTCTTCTTTTCTTGATGAGTATAGTTAAATATTTGTCAATCTTGTTTATACTTTCAAAGAAACAGATCTCTACTTGAAAAATTATAAGACACTAAAGAAAGTGAAGAAGATACAAATAAGTGGAAACTTGTACCATGTTTATGGATAGGAAGAATTAACATCGTTAAAATATCCACAGTACCCCAAAGAATCTATAGATTGAACACAATTCCTCTCAAGATACCAATGGTGTATCTCACAGATCTAGAACAAATATTCCAAAAATTTATATGGAACCACAAAATATCCTGAATAGACACAATCTGGAGAAAGAAGAACGAAGTTAGAAGAATCATGCTGATACAAACGATACTACAAAGCCATAGTAATCAAAACAGAATGGTACTGGCATAAAAATAGATATATAGCCCTTGCTGGTGTGGCTCAATTGTTTGGAGTGTTGTCCTATAGACAGAAAAGTTACAAGTTCAATTCCTGGCCAGAGCACATTCCCAAATTTTGTATTCAATCCCCAGTCGGGGCACATATGTGAAGGTGGCCAATTGATGTTTCTCTCCCACATTGATGTTTCTCTCTCTCTCCCTTCCTCTCTCTCTGAAAACAGTGAAAAAATGTCCTCAGATAAGGATTAAAAAAACCCAAACAGATATATAGATCAATGGAATGGAACAGAGAGCCCAGAAAAAGGCAAAAAATACAATTGGGTAGAGATAGTCTATTCAATAAACGGTGTTGGGAAAATTGGACAGATATGTTCTGAAGAATGAAACTAGACTACCTTGTTACACCACACATAAGAATAAACTGGAAATGGATGAAAAACTTAAATGTTAGACTTGAAACCATAAAAATTCTAGAAGAAAACATAGGCAACAAAATCTGGACATTTCTCATAGCAATATTTTTTCTGATATGTTTCCTCAGGCAAGGGACAAAAGAAAAAAATAGGACAACATCAAACTAAAAAGTTTTTGCACAGCAAAGAAAACCATTGGAAAAATGAAAAGATAACCAACTGAATGGGAGAACATATTCACCAATGATACATCAGATAAGGGGTTAATATTCAAAAAACTATAAAAAAACTTTTACAACTCAACAGGAAAAAAAGTCCAATTAAAAAATGGGCCAAGAACATGAATAGACACTTCTCCAAAAGAGACATACAGATGGCCAATAGACATATGAAAAGATGTCACTCATCATCAGAGAGATGTAAATTAACATCACAATGAGATATCACCTCACAGCACTCAGAACGGCTATCAAATCAACAAACAACAAGTGTTGGCAAGGATGTGGAGAAAAGGGAACCCTAGGGCACTGTTGGTGGGAATGCAGACTGGTGCAGCCACTGTGGGAAGCAGTATGGAGTTACCTCAAAAAGCTGAAAATGGAACTGCCTTTTGATCCAGTGATCCCACTTCTGGGAATAAACCCAAAGGAACCTGCAACACCAGTTTGAAAGAATGTATGCAGCCCTGTGAGCACCGCTATGTTCACTGCAGTGTTATTTACAACAGCAAAGATTTGGAAAGCCCTAGTGTCCATCAGTAGATGAGTGGCTAAAAAAACTATGATATATTTACACAATGGAATACTACTTGGCCATAAAAAAGAAGAAAATCTTACCGTTTGTGATGGCATGGATGGACCTAGGAAAGTATCACACTATGTGAAATAAGCCAGTTAGAGAAAGACAAGTTCCATATTTTTCTGATTATAAGATGCACTGGACCATAGATACACTTAGGTTTTAGAGGAGGAAAATAAGAAAAAAAATTTAAAGCAAAAATGTGGTAAAATGTTTTACCTCCTCCTGCCTCCTGTGACCCCACTCCACCACCGCACCCTCATTTCCCTCCCAAATTTGGCGGGGGCGGGGGTGTGTCTTATGGTCTGAAAATTACAGTACCATATGATTTCACTCAGATGTGGTATCACATGACCAAAATAAACTAACAAACAAAGTAGAAACAGACTCATAGAGAAAGAACAGACTCACAGCTGTCAGAGCAAAAGCGGGATGTGTAGCTGAGTGAAAAATGTGAAGGGATGAAGCCAAAAAACCTCCCAAAACTTACAGACACAGACAACAGTATGGTGATTACGAGAGGGAAAGGGGGAGTGAGGGGAGGCAGAAGAGGGTAAAGGGGGGATAAGTGGTGATGGGAGGAGACTTGACTTGGGGTGATGAACACACAGTACCATATACAGATGATATATTATAGAATTGTACACCTGAAACCTACATAACTTTATTAACCAATTTTACCCCAAGAAATTCAATTAAAAAGTAAAAAAAAGAGCTATTTTCCTCACACAAAAAAAGTTCTCTATATTATCATAGAAAAATCCTATGTCAGTGTTAGT
This sequence comes from Micronycteris hirsuta, assembly GCA_004026765.1. NCBI lineage: Eukaryota > Metazoa > Chordata > Mammalia > Chiroptera > Phyllostomidae > Micronycteris > Micronycteris hirsuta. Next base: position 48,512 of record PVJI01011269.1, read on the forward strand.
GATTATCACTTCATAGTAGAATTACAGATTTTTTCTTTCATGTAGTGTGTGTATTTATAAACATAGATTTCTTATGTCATAAAATTCTAATAAAATATTATAGATTTCAAGCTAAAATGACAGAATGAAGCTGGACCAAAGAAGGTCTCTCCTTAGCATATAACAAAATGAATTAAAAATTCATTTTAATGAATAAAAATCCAAGAAAGGAGACCATGTCATCAATTTCAAAATGTGTCATTTGAGACAAAAAGCACAGTTTCTCGCATGAAGGTGAGTGCAGTGGCTCCTAACTTTTCTGCCACGTTCCAGTGGTTCTGTTGGGTGGAAAAGTAGAAACAAGAAAACTCTCAGTCTTCTCACTAGGATTTGTCTGGACTCACTACTACCAGGTTAGAGAGCAGTAAGCAGGCTGAGTCTGGGAAGATGAAGAAGTTATCCCAGGAAAAGGCAAGGACAAATTCTGTAGAGAAAAGGCCACATCAACAGAGCCACTAGAAATGGATCCCAAAACCATTGAGGAGGCTAGAGATTATCCAGGACTTTCTGATAAATTCTGAAAATAAATTCAAAGACCAAGTGAATTCCCTTTCAGAACTTGCATTCCCAATTCACCAATAACATCTTGTGTTACTTAATTCATATCATTGCTAAATTTTTCTATTGAGTGATTAATTTGTAAGGATGTTTCATCATTTTTTAAATTATTCTTACATTGTTACAGAAATAGTATATAAAAAAATAATGACAAGGGACAGAATAGATGATTGAATATAAAATTGCTGTTATAGAAAAGCTTGAAAAGCCAAAAAAAAAGCCAAAAAATGAAAGAGTCATGATAAATTTAGATGTCAAAGATAATCCAAAGTAAAATAAAAATAATAATAAAAAATCAGTGTCCCTGAAATAAGAAACTCAGTAAATGAAATAGAAAATATTTAAAGAAATAATGGAATAACGCTCACTTTTTTGAAATAAAGAAAAAAATGGATCTATAGTTTTGAAAGAAGTTAGTGCAGCTTAGAAATCATACTCAGATATTCATTATCATCATCATCATCAAGCAACCAGCACAGAAAAATACCTCATTTAATATGTTGAACGTTAAGTGTAGAGAAGTAAAATTTCAAGCACTAGACAAGCAAACTAAGTCACCTCTAAGGATTAAAAACAAAACAAAACAACAACAACAACAAAAAAAAACAGGCTGAAGTTCAGTTTCTTAAATGCTAACAATCAATGCCAGAAAACAATGGAAAACACTGAAGAAGAAAATGTGACCTAAAACAACATGAACAGTTATGTTGTCAGTTTAAGTATAAAGAAAATAGGCAGACAACTTCAGCACAAAAATAGAAACAAGGATTAGAATGTCTATAAATGTTTATTAAAAAAATATTTGAGGACAAAGAGCAACCAAAGTATAAAGTGGAGAAGCTTCAGCCACACTCGGCGATAAAATGCACTGATGGGAGACGTGGGGTCCATGTCTGCAAAGTTCTCAAGGGAAGAAAGTGAAACTCAAACACTAAAGGTGTTTTGATATAATATTAAAGTCGTGTATTTATAAGCAATAAATATCTTAGAATGTGACACTTGTGATTTTAAAAAAATGGTAAAATTAAGTCCTACTAAAAGTAAATATTAAAATATCAAGAATGGAAAAGCTGACCTAAAATGAGTGGTGGTGATAACTAAATACATTTAAATTTTGAACAAAGACTAATTGTGGGAAATATGGTAATGAAATAGAATGTAAATGTCATAAACTTTGACCCATTGAAAACAGTAATAGAGCTAATAATATTTTGAAGAAGTGGCCAATACAAACAAACAAAAACCAAATGAACAAAAATAAACCAGGGAGGCAACAGCTAGCATGGTGGTTAAAATATGGACTCCAAGGACAGGTCACCGGTTTGAATTTCAAATCTGCCCTTGCTACCTGTGTATTCAAGAGCAAGTTACTCTTTTTGTGTCTCGGTTTCATTTTGTTTCTGGGGCAACAGAAAACCTCTTCCAGAAATAAGATCATCTACATGAAGATAATTTCTAACATTTTGTCTACTTTTGATTATTCTTTGATCTGACTTCTCAACATTTCTACTTGATTATAGAGAAATCAAATAACATTCAGCATGTTCAATAGCAACCTCTAGACTTCCCCCCCAAATCTAATTCTTATGCATACCTGGTAATTAAGTTTGTTTATTTTGTCTTTCTCTAATACCTCAAATCTAATTCATCAGCAAATTCTGTCAGCTCTACTTTCAGATACATGTAGAAGCCAACCTATCTCACCATCTCAACTAGCAAGGCCTGAGTGTAAGTCTCTACCACCTCTTGGCTGTGGGTGTCACGCCAGCTCCCTAATGGGTTTCTCCCCTTCTGCACCTGCAGGGTGATCATTATAAAAATGTCAGTTAATCTCTTTCCGTTGCACAATGTCACTCAGAATAAAACGCAAAATCATTACTATGGCCATAATACCCTACGTGGATTTTTCTGATCTCTTGCCCTTTCTCTGCTCTGCACACTTCCCTGCAGCCACCCTGGCTTTCTTGCTGATTCTGGAACATGCCAAACATGCTATTTTTACCTGAGGCCTTTGCACCATTGCACAAGCCTGGAATGATCTTCCTCCAGATATCAGCATGGAATTGCATGACGGACTTAATTCTGATCCTTGCTCAAATATCACTTAGAAAGGCCTTTCTTGATCACTCAAAATATAAACTCACCTTCCACTCTCTTTACCCAACCTTAATTTTTTCATAAAATGTACCATAATCAGTTATAACATGTAATAATACACATTACATATATTATTATAATATATATGTAATAACATATATTACCTATATAGTGATATAGGTAATATATGATATTATATATGTAGTATATAAGTAATATCTATGCTATATAAAATGTATTATGTAATACTATATTTGATACATGTGTCTACCTATCTATATAAACGCATATCAATAATATATCAATCTGTATATGTTACCTTATCTGACACACACACCCACACACTAGAATGCAAACTACAAGAGAATAAAGAGTGTTTTTTTAGTTTTTGTGTTTTTTTTTTTTTTTTTTTTTAGTATTATAACTCCAATGCTCAGCGAAGTGCCTGGAACACTATGGGTGTCTTTACTAAATGTTTGATTGAATAGCACTCAGCAAATTAAGGGAAACCAGAGATATCCATTCTTTAATGGAGATTTTAGATTGAAGGAATGACAAGAAATACACTGTTTATCCTCATAGCTTTGCCCAACTTAAAATGAGGTGCAGAGACACTGAACAATTTGCTGAAGGGAGAACTGAGGCGTGAGGGAGAAGTTGGACTTCAAGGCCACGCAGACCTGGAGTCACTGCTTCTCAGCTGTGTGACCCTGAAGTCCAAGTTACACAGACAGTCATACACACTTACTGCACTTTTACTTTCTAATGTGGAATATTTAGACTTCACACCTTGTCAAAATGATTAAAAGCAATAAGCCATGTGTAACAGGGTATTGCATGGGGTTTTTCTGCTGCTGTAGAATTGGGGCAGGAACGCTCAAATGAAAACAAAGATGCATGAAGGGCGCCCTTTGTAAAGAGAGATGAAGACCACTGAGCCCTCTCTCCGAGTCCTCGCCCAGAGCAGACTGAACACCGACAGAGCCACCCCCAACACAACCGTCCTTTCCTTCTTAGAGAGAGAGGAGTCAGAAACGAGAAGGCCGCTGGGGATTTGAGCCTTGGTGGGAGCTTAGTAAGGAAAGATTACACCTTCCCACCTATGGGGGAGGAGAAGGGGTTCTCCTGTGCTAATGATGGAGACTCCCACAGAATTAGTTGTTGGGATGCCCACAAGAAGAGGGAACTGGCATCTATCTGCTCCCTGGCTAGATACTTGCTGAGCCATGGAGTCCTTGGGCCCATCCTGTTGCCTTGGTCAAGTGAAATAGAATTTGGTAAAGTTCAGCATCGCTTGGGGCTGTAAAATGTTGTACTCGTGACACTGGTGCCTGCTGTTCTTCCAGAGATTTTAGGAGGTTTGAAGCCTCTTTTTGCCAACTGTTCCAGCATGGCTAGGGCATCTGGGGAAAAAGGATACACAGTCCTGTTCTCCAGAACACTTGAAAGACCTCAGTGGTTTCTGTGACTCTACATGAAGAAAAACAGAGTTCAGAAGAAGCAGCGGAAGCTTCAAAATTGACCAAGTGGTCATCACACAACAAACGTGGATCTTCCTAGAAGGGAAGGGCCAAAGGAAGATGAGTGCTGCTCCCGGAAGAGTTTTTACACATGAACAGCACGCAGCGAGCTGCGTGCCCTCCCGGGGAACCGCAGGCGGTCTACACTGAGACAGCACGTCGGCAGAGGCCACCAGCAGTGATGGACACAGACCAAGTCGGAGGACGTGAGAGATGCCTCTCGCCACTAGTACCGGTTGTTATGAGTGAAGAATCCTTTCCCTCGCCCCTCCCTCTCCTCCCTTTTCCTCCCTTCCTCGTCCTCCTCCTTTTCAAAAAATAGTAGAGGGAGAGAATGACAACAAATTATTTGTTAAACATTGAATAGGGGTTTGCGAGTGAATGTGTGATTGGACTGGGGAACAAGGGTTGGCATGGAGAAAGATTTAGCAAGGTAGAATAGATGCTTCTGATGCTGTAGCAATAGTCTAATAAGGGAAGACTGCCAAGCCAGGCCCGGATATTTCAGGCTCCAGCTGTATGAGCAGGTGTTCCCACATTGGTGAAGCTGTTTATATCTAATGGAGTACTGTTTAAACTCTAAGGAAACTCCAGTCTGAGGTTTTTTGGTTTTTTTTAAGCTAATGTGCCTATCATAAGACTTCATTTCTAGCAGAAAGTATTAAAAGCAATCCTTTAAAAGAAAATAAAAATTTGTGGCAAATTCCAACTAAAAATTATAATTTCTGGGTAAACATGTTAGTAACTCAAATTATTTTGATGATTTTTTTTTTGCTAAAACTATACATGATAGAATATAGAATTCAGTCAGTTTAGCTTTTTTGGAAATACATTTTAAAGTTCCAAGTAATGCAGCATAACTTTTGGTAATTATAGCCTAAAAATATTTTCCTATATATTTATACAACAAATTAGATAATCCCCTTATTCACTGAGGACATTAAATTTGTTTAGATAAAAATATGGACAATATGCCAAGTTATGGATTGGTATATAGCTATGGCTGCCTAAAGGAAACAAAATGATATAGAAAGATTAGGAAAGTATTTGAATGAATATGCTAAAGAGTTAAGTAAGTCCTCTATCATTGAAAAAAAGAGAAAAAGATGGCTTTCTGATTTGAATTGCTGGGATTAATTGCACACAAAGACAAAGAAATAAAAGAAAAAAGTGAAAAACAGCACAATAAAATAATTTTTAATTTATCGTAGATGCAGATTTTATTAGTATTTATTTACTCGAGTTTAATTTTTTCCTCATATCACTCACACTTTCAAGTTTAACTACCAAGAAAAAGTGAAAATTCTATTCATTTCAGATACCTTTTCTTATGAGCTAGAGAGACGTATCCCTCCCATTAAATTCCTGAGTTAAGAGAAAGGAAGATTACCCTGCGGGATGCCTTCACCCCTGAACTACGGAGAACTGGCTTTGATGGAGAGTCAGCTGAACGGCAGTTGTGCAGCCCGTGCATGGCAGCAGAAGGCACTGCTGGGAAAGAAAAGGAAGCTGGACGTTTCCAAGAAGAGGGAAGGGCTCCAGCTCCTTTGGTGGAATCAGCGAATTTATGGGTTCAGATAAATGCAAAGTGTTTTGGCATTTCTATGTAGAAATATACAGAAGATTGATAAAAAAAATGTTAAGTGGGTCTACAGTCATAAATTTAATTTAGAGAAAACAAAATAGAACCAGAGAAAAAATATTAGGGGAATCTTCACACAACGAAGTTTTTTTTTTTAAATGTTCTTTGTTACTCTGTATGTTACTCTGGATGTAATACTCAAAGCACTCGAAAATATTTCTGTCCTTCTGCAGGAAAGCCTGCTGATTTAGAAATGATTAATTTAAATCTGTAACTTTCCCCATTCCCTTTCAGACTTTCAGTTTAGCATCACAGTGGGGAAGTTACCAGTTCTTACAACACCCCTTGCTGGCAGCAAATAAGAAGTGCAGCTTTATTATGGAAAACTGGCAGATTTACCCTAAAAATAATGGCTAAATAGAAGATTAAAATTTTATTTTCAAAACAAGATCTCTTCTAGCTCTGATCTCTGAATAAATTTGAAAGATAAAATTATGAAGGGTAATAATAAAATTTGTTAGAGATACTAATTTTCAGAAGTCAGACCAATAGTGAATTGTCTCTTAAGGCATTTAATTTGATAGCTAGTTTCAAAAATTTATATTTTTGAAATCTGTTTCAGAATAATGATCTGATCTTTTGGACTTTTTAGATAGTACCTCTGCTTGTTGCCATTCTCTCTCTATGGAGCCGTCACTATCTGCGGCAGAAGCAGGGGGTTGGCCAATCACCGGGCAGCAGCGATGGTGTCACTTATTGACTCATAAATAAAAGATCCAGCCCATGACCCCCGGCTGTCTCCTCCACTGCTAGGCTCCCTGAGGATGTCCCCGATACTGTCCATTGGCCTAAGTAGTTGAGTATCTATATGGAGCACAGTCCCTCTGGGGACCAGCAGTGGACTCTGTGTGAGTGAGAAATACCTGTCAGGAGTTCAACAATTGAGATTTTGAGGTTCTTTTGTCCTCAAAATTATAAAGTAGCTGATGTTTTTAGAATACTTGCAGCCTACTAGGCACAAATTTGAACACTATGTATGTCTCACTTAATTCTTACAACAGCACTATGAGTATTTTAGGTATTTTATTAGCCACATTTTATAAGTGACAAAACTGTGGCAAAGGTAGATTAAGGAACTGATCCCAGGTCATATGGCTAGGAACCAATGGAAAGGAATCAACCCAGTAACCAAATTCTTTCAACTTTTGTTTGTATGCTAGGCTGTCTCATAAATCAAACTTCACAAGTATTTAAAGTTAGTTATATTAAGTTGAGTGTCATCAAAGTTATAAAGGCAAATTATTGTACACTTACCCATTTAACCAAAAATATTTATACAGAGTCTACTTTGCTGAGGCATAGTCCTAGGCACTGTGGGATATACGAAGAAGTACGGAATGTGGTCCTTTACGCTCACAGAGCTTGTGTTCAGGCTAGAGAGACCGATCAGAGAAACTAGAAAGTTCAGTAGCAATGTAGAGACTTACAGTCTATGACTTGTTGTCACATTAGCCTTTCACATGATAGGTGGTCAGTACATGTTTGTGGGGAGAAGAAAAGAGGGGGAGGTCAGAAGGAAAAGGTGAAGAAAAACCGAAGAAGGTGAGTAAAAGATGGGATTAGCATGCAAACTCCCATTTTTCAGGATGGGGTACTCAGGCTCCATGAAGGAGGAGGGGTTGAGCATAAACATGATGGACGAATAGGCTTTAAGACTGACAGAGAGGGTGGGCAGGGCGTTTCAGGTGAGCGGAGGAGCACAGACGCTTGGATAGACACACAGCATCTCTCAGGAGAGTGAGTAGTCCAGTTTGGCTCGGATGGAAACTTACGTGTTTTTGAACATTGTGAAAAAAGGCAGATAAAAGATCATTGCTACCAGATTATGAAGGTCCCTATTTAAAAAAAAATGTAGTTATCCTATAGGCAGAAAGACATCCTTAATATTTGCAGAATATTGAGCTGTCAGTGAAATACAAATAATGCTTAAAGAAGACCTAGGCTGGGAGGTCAGCTGGAGGGATCTTTGATGCCTCACAGGCACTCACACGTACAGCCTCTTGTCTATGGCAATCTTCCTACAGTGCCTGCAGAGATTTCCCAAGTTATGTCTGAACCAACTCGTCACCTATTCAGAAAGTGGTCTCTATTAACAGTGTTTATGCTATTCTAGTTTGCTTATTCCTGCATTCTTTAATTTGGAACAAATGAGACAAAGTAATTGGATATCATTTTTCCTGGAGAAATACATGCATATGGGTTATATCAACTACAGTGAAAGAACTTATGATATTTACCTTCAGTTCTAGCCCCAGAGGTAAGCTCTTTCAACAGTCTCTTTTAGTTTGGAGTGATAACGACCGTTATAATTCTAAATGATGTGCTTCTACCCCTATTTCTTGACTAAGACAATTTTAAATTATCTTTTGACTTATTAAAACACAGTAAGATGATTTATCTCATACTACTCCCTTTTCTTCGATTAAATATTTTATATCATTATTTTTGTTTGTTAAACTACCTTTGTAACTCTTAAGAACATTAACTTCTCCTTATTTTTTCATCAAATTCCGACCGTATCTCCCCTCTTCTCCTTTGTGAGATTAGACAGTGAGTGCCCTGGCCCTTGTCTCCACAAGTTCTCTCTCTCCTGAAAGCCCAGCTTGCAGCTCTGCTTTCACTTTAACCTTGTTAAACACATTGTAGTCGGGAGACGTACATATACGTTTTACGTTGACTGGTAGTGGAATGCGGGAGACGTATTAGTACGTTTTTTATAGACTAGCGGTGTAACAGGGTGCAGCCAAGAGGCGGGCCGCCAAAGAGGGAGATAATTGGCTCTATACCAAAGGCCACACCTGCCCCGAATGCTGGCAGGTGTGGCCAGT
>PVJI01011270.1:0-56753 GCA_004026765.1 Micronycteris hirsuta
GGGCGGGTGGAGGGGAGGGAGCTGGGCTGAGAGCAGGAGACCTCGCCCCTCCTGCCTGCAGCCCCTAGAGGGGGGCGTCATCAGTCCTCCATTTGGGGGGGTAGCTCTGCTTGCGGCCGTCACAGCTGGGGTTCCCCATGTTGTCCAGAGGCACCACCACCTCGTCTGGGTTCGAGTTTTTGTTCAGTTCCACCACGCGCGGCACCACGGAGGACCAGCGATCTGTAGTGAGCATGGCCGAAGTGAGGGGTGGTGGAGAGGGCACATGGGTACACGGAGCACCTACTGGGTTCCAGGCTCTCTCCACAGTGATCTAACGGGGGAGGTCTTATTATCCCCATTGCACAGAGGTGGAAACTGGGGCTCAGAGAGGTCAAGGTGCTTGCCCAGGAGCACACAGGAGTAAATGGGACAATCAGAATTCGAGCCAGGTCCCAGTGTCCCGTGTCCTCCCTGCAGCGTCTCCGGCCCTCAGTGCAGTGGAAGTGAGGTGCCCTGAGCATTCACAAGGGACACTCAGCAGGCAGTTCATCTGACCCTCCCATTCCACAGGCGGGAACACTGAGTCTCAGGCAGCGGACAGAGCCGCTGAGAGCCAATCTGTGATGAGAATGGCCCAGGGCTCCCGCTCTGTGCCCTTGAGTCTGCCCTCCTTCTGCCCCCGGTCCTTTCGCTCACCCCTGCGGAGGCGGCCCATGGTGTGCGAGAAGCCGTAATACTGGTAGCTCTCATTCTTGCCCGGGTCCTCGTTGATGATGCCCAAGTTCTGGTTCCAGTGAGACCAGTTCACCTCGTCCACCCTGACAGGACCACAGCAGAGGAAGGTCAGGGGAGCCCCCACCGAGGCAGCGCCCCTTCCACAGCCCCCAGGCAGCCTCCCTGCACACCCTCCTCCTCAGCACAACCGCCTCGTTTTTATTCTGGAAAAATATACATAGCAGTTGCCATTTTAACCATTGTTAGGTATACAATTCAGTGCATTAAATATATCCCCAAGGTTGCGCAACCATCATCACTCTCTGATTCCAAAACTTTATCAGCCCAAACGGAAATTATGTAGCTGGCTGCCCGCTCTGCCCACCCCCGGCTACCTCCATTCTACTTTCGTCTCTGTGAAGTCCCCCATTCTGGACATTTCACAGAAGTGGAATCGCAGAGCATGCGGCCTTTGGGGGCTGGCTGCGTTCACTTAGCGATGACCCCAAGGTCGACCTGGTCGCAGCTTGTGCCCAACGCCCCTCCTTCCCATGGCTAAGCGTGTCCCGCTGGGCGGGCGTCCCAGGTTAGGCTTGCCCACTCATCTGCACCTTCTTACCTCTTATTTTTGGGACACCCTCGGAAAGTCAGGTTATAGCCCCTTAAGCCCAAATTGGCTTGATGTCATTATTCCTTTTTAAAATGATGTTTGTTACTTTCATTCAACCTCCATTTCTTGAGCAATCACTATGTGTCCGGACTCAGCAAGGAAGACACCTCCGCTGTTCCCAGGTGACCAGCGAGGGAACGGTGGCTTGTTAAGCTGCCTGAGGCCCCGAAGCTGCTCAGTCCGCCAGGGTTTCAATTTGGGGCTCAAGGGGACCAAGATCAACCAGCCGGCCTGTGAGCTGCATGCTGCTATCGCCCCCACTTCTCAGGGGAGGGAACTGCGCTTGCCTGACTCCAAGCAGGACCGCGGACTGTGCTGCCACCACTGTGCAAATGGTTCAGCTTGCGAGAAAAGACTGGCCTGGGCTCCCCTGTGCACCTGGGGAACGTCCGGGCCCTGGAAGCGGCTGATTCGTCCCTTTCTCCCTTCCAGCCGCGCACAAAGCCACCCCATTGCTTTATCAGTAGAACTTGATGCCCTGAGGTGAACCCTCCTCCTAGTCTCTGCTCCCAAAGCAAGGGAGAGAGGTGCAGGCATGCCCCCGTCCTGTGGGTGTCTGGCTGCCGTGCACTGGCCGCTGTCTCAAGCCCAAACCCATCCAATCTGCAAAGTGGGCCTGAAGGTGTGATCATTGCCCCCATTTCATGGGGAAGAAACCAAGGCTGAGACGTGAACAACCTGCCCGACATCGGCCAGTGGAACTGAACCTCGGCCAGGACCATTGGGGCCCCAGTGGCTGGAGAAGCTGCTGGGGGAAGAAAATGTAAGGAGGCCCCCCACCTGGTGGGAACGTTCCGCCCCGCCCCGCCGCCTCACCTGAAGCACCACCTGCGGTCCGGGGTGCCGTCGGAGCTCTTGCCCACAGTCACCATTTCGCCCGAGCGGAAGGCCTTCCTCAGGAACACGGGGAAGGAGCGCTCGATGTCCAGGATGGTGGTGGCCCACTGAGGGGGGTGGGGAGGGAGGCAGGCCTGGGGTGAGCCCCCCCAGCCCGCGTCTACTGCCCCGGTGGCAGAAAGGACGGGACAGGCCGGGGCAGGCAGAGAAATAGGCTTCCTAGCTCCTGCTGACCCAGGAACTAGTTACAAATGCCAACATCCACCCAGGGCCCCGCAGAGTAAGTGATGGAAGCAGGATCAGGCGAGAAAGGCTGCAGCCCAAGCCCCGTGGCTCATGCCCAGCAGCTGCCATTCAGTGTTGGTGGCACTCGGGAGGGGCGAGGACTGGGGCCAGCCAGGGAGCACGGGCCCCTGTACTAGAGGCAGCTGCCCGCCATCCACCCGAGCCGGGCCAGGCCAGAGTGTGGGCCCGCCCTGCCAGGCTTCCAACTTTTATTTTTCGTTTTTCTATCTTTTTTCTTTTTTTCCATCCCCCCCTACCACCACCTAACTTTTCAAGAAGGGCCAGAAACCTGGATTTTTACAGGAACTCTCTTAATTTTAAAATGTTGCATTAAATTTTAAAAAATACAGTGATATGGGAAAAAAATCAATCTTTGCTGGTCAAACGCAGTCCACAGATGCCCATGTGCATCTTAGGAGTCACACGCAGTGGGGGAGCTGTGGCCGGGGAAGTGAGCAGAATGGATGGGGTTTCAGAGCAGTTTGCATGCTTCCCGGAGACCAGATTGGGGAGGGTGGCCTTGGGGTTTCTTTTCCTCACTGCGCCATTTCCTTGAAATGCACCGAGTCCAGGTAAAAGTGGGCGCCGCATACCTGGGCCTTGGAAAGTCCCCCTTCATGGTGAAAACCCAGTTTCCCAAACTGTGTGATTTTGCACAGAAACCTTTGGGCAGCCGAGCAGCAGCCCCACCCCCACCCCTGTGCCAACGAAGCCACATCCGAGTTGTCTTCTAGGTGACCGAGTGCGCCCTGGGCTCAGTGTGGACCCCCACAGGCATGCTAACACCCTCTGCGCATTCCCTGTGCCCACAGAGGTCACTCCGTGGTGCCCGGGGAGGCCGACTATGTCCTGCAAACTGGGCCACGAGGCAGATCTGAGACCACTGCTGGTGGGCAAGCAAGAAGCCACTGGAAACACAGTAGGTGGCTCCGGGAAGCAAGCAGCTGCCTTGGATGCCCATTTTACGGGCAGGGAAGTGGAGGCAGGAGATGGTGTGGCTTGCCCAGGGCAGAAGGCTGAGGAGGTGTGGTGGGTCAGAGCTCCCCGTCGTGAACGGAGCGGAGTGGCTGGTGGGGTGGGGACGGGCGTCCTGGGCCTCACCTGCAGCTTCCAGATGTGCTTGCTCTCCTTGGAGACCTGGCCCACCGTCTCCCCCATGAGGGCGATGAGCATGTTGAGGAGCAGCACAAAGGTGAGGATGATGTAGGTGACCAGCAGGATGATGAACACCACGGGGTACTTGGTGCTGCTCAGCATCTCCAGGTCGCCCATGCCGATGGTCAGCTTGAAGAGGTCCAGCAGGAAGGTGCTGAAGGTGTCGCCGTCGCGGCAGGAGGGGTACGTGGGCACCGTGCAGTTGGTGTGGCCCTCGCTGCACACCTTCATGTTGGCGCACGGGTTCAGTAGGGACACCAGGGCTGTGGGGGGGCGGGGTGGCATTCGCTGAGCGCTGAGGAGTGGGGAGAACCACCCCCACTTGATGGAGGGGAGAGCGGAGGCTTGGGGCCAGGCGAGCACCCCGCCGGCCCCAGGCTACCCAGCACGTAAGTCAAGACAAGGGTCGAACCTGGGTCTTCCTGAGTCCAAAGCACTGCTCTTCCCATGGACTCTTGCTAGCAAGGAAGAGGCTCCCAGGACCTAGTCAGGTGGTCTCAATCTGGGCCAGTTTTTCCCCCGGGGGACACCTGGCAATGTCGCGAGACGCGTTTGGTTGTCACAACTGGAGGGGAGCACTCGGCAGATGCTGCTACACACACACACAGGACAGCCCCAGTGTGCACAGTGCCCAGGCTGAGGAGCCCTGAGCTAGCTATCGTTCCTACAAGACTTGGGAGCCTGGAACACCAGCCTTCCTGGGCCGACTCCCTCTCCTGGTGCTGCTTTCTGGCTCAGACCAGCTCCCAGAGGAAGCGTGGAAACCAGGGCCCAGTCCCAACGGGCCCAGAAGCCGTGTGCGCTGAGGCCCTTATCCCCCCCACACCTCTCCACTGATCATGGTGCTCGTCCCTCCCCACTGAGCCCAGACGGAGCTGCAGAGTCCTTTTCAACAGTTTAGCAGCAGCAACCAGAAAGCATGAGGAGACCCAGCCCCTTCGGTCAGTGAGGCACAGCAGGTCAGAGCACCTTCAACCTGGGGTTACAGTAATAAGGTTTCTACTCGTATGCTAACGCTATGCAGTTGTGTAATAGCTTCTGAAATGTGTGTTGTAAAGGATTCTGAGACCTTGTCTGGACTCATCAGAAAAACAGTTCTGTGATCCATTAGCAATGTCTGCCAGCGGCACAAAATATGCAGAACCGCAGTGCGTGTCATGTTTGTTTTAGGTCAACCTCATACTAGGGACCTAGTGTCCCATGGCAGGAGAAGCCCTGAGACCAAGCTGCTTGCAAAGGTGCTGCTTTAGCCCCCAAGCCTCTGCCTCAGTTTCTAGAACCAGGACTGCAGTAGAGTTGGACTGGACCTGAATCCCACACCATGTGGCACCCCTGACACTCTGTCTAGATTTTCCAAGTCCTATTACTGGCAGGGGGCAGCTGTGCCCTGTCCCTCTCTCCACAGCTAAGGTGGCAGTTCTCGTTCCCCAGAATAACCCAGGCACCACCTCTGCCCCATCTGGGCTAACATCTCGCTCCCATCAGACTCCTGCTTCAGCGAGGAGGACCGACCTCCTCAGATGTGAACGTGGCCAGGGGAAGCCAGAGTTGGCCACTCCCTCTTGGATGCTGGGCATTGAATGGCAGATCACCCACCCTCTAGGGACCAGCCCAATCACTTGGTCAGTTTCCTCATCCCTGGTCCTTGCCCCATAGCCTGTGACACTGAGGTCCCATAGCATCGTGACACCACAGAGAAAGCATATTGGAGGGAGCCAGTATCAAACTTTAAAAAAAGACCTGGGGCCCTGGCTGGTGTGGCTCAGTGGACTGAATGCAGGCCTGCAAAGCAAAAGGCTGCAGGTTCAATTCCCAGTCAGGACACATGCCTGGACTGCAGGCCAGGTCCCTAGTGGGTGGCTCATGAGAGGCAACCACACACTGATGTTTCTCTCCCTCTCTTTCTCCTTCCCTTCCCCTCTCTCTAAATAAATAAATAAAATCTTTTAAAAAATAAAATAAAATAAGACCTCGGCTGATAACTGAATTATTAAAATGTACTCTTCCCTGTATCTGTACCCCTTCATTATGGCTTTGCAGCTCCTTCTATCAAGAAGTCTAGCCTACTTCCCCACCCTCTGAACAAGGCTGGCCTTGAGACTTGGTCTGTCCAGAAGAGCGAGGCAGAAGTGATGTCGTGCCAGGAAGTGACCTTGAACACTTCCACTCGCATTCTCAGACCCCTCCGACCACCACATCCAAGCCCAAACTAGCCAGCTGTAGGACGAGGGACCATGGGGAAGAGAACAAAGTCCCCCCAGCTGAGGCAGTGAGCTGGCAGCCAATCCACCCCCCGAACACAGACACCGGCGCCTGTTGAGGTCAGCCAGACCTGGTCCAGGACAGCACACCACCCACATGACTGTGGACTTGTGAGCAGCAAATGAATGGTGGTTGTTTTAAGCCACTAGGTTCAGGTGGCTTCTTTTGCAACAATAGCTAACAATGCCAGTTTCAGCATTTCCTAGCTTTTGAACTTGGGCAAGATATTTAAGCCTCAGTTTCCTTATCTGTGAAAGGACGTAATAAAGGCGCTTATCTTGCAGACTCCTTGGGAGAATTAAACGCGGTGGGGATGGGAAAGGACTTCACTCAGTGCCTGGCAGGCAGTGAGAGCTCAGCAAACGCTGGGTATTTCCCTCCCCACGGTGTGGCTGCTGTTGTAGTCCTCGCCCCTGCCCTGCCAGCCGCACCCCTTCCCTGGGCACCCAGAGCTCACCGGAGGCGTAGCCGATCATGAAGAGCAAGTAGACCAGCAGGAAGCGGAACAGGTCCTTGAAAAGGATCTAAAGACCCCAGCGGGGTAATGGAGGCAAAGATTGGGCATGTGGCTTTTCACTTTCCCAATGCCCCCATCCCAAACCCTCTTTCCAACTGCACCCTTGTCCCCCATCCCCCGATGCCCAGGCCCTGCCTGCTGCCCCCATATGCCCCATGTCCTCAGGCCCACAGTGAGGTCTGCACCCATGAGATGTGTACAGGGCGTGTGTGGCTCCCTCCTGGGCACGCAGTCCGCCGCACCCCCACTCCGTACCTTCTGGATCATGATGCTGTAAGTCCCTGTTAGTTTCAGCCCCCGCGTGAAGTAGAGCGCATTCATCCAGCCCAGGACCAAGGCAAAGACCATGACGGCCAGGTAAGCCTCCACGCCGGCCAGGTAGAGGGCAGCCGCGACGATCACCAGCACGGAGTAGATGAAGCTGTGGGCAGCAGAGGCCGCGCGGGGCCGGAGGGGAGAAGGGACAATGAGGCCCCGAAGGGGGAGACACGCCCGAAGCCCCTGGGTACCAGGACATCCCGATTCCCTCTGGAAACCCAGAAGGTAAACCAAGCGGGTTCCCTGGGTTCCCCAGCATTCTGTTAACCAGATTACTTGACAATGACTGTGTTCAATGACCCTGAGGCCCTGCAGTGATGCTCTTCGAAGCTGCCAGAGAAAGATTCAGTGGTGTTCAGGGCAGCTTTTGTGGCTAAGGGACCTGCAATTCTCCCTCTCGGGTAAGGGAAAGATGTAGCCTGTTTGTACTAACTGCTTCTGGGCCCTAGGCAGGCATCATTCATCAACCACGGCACTCTTCCCCACTAACACAGGCGAGGCCTCAAGGTTCTTCTCAACATGGCACTCCAGGCAGACATTAGCAATCAATCACCACCATCAGAGGTTAAGTTATTTCTATCCATGGTGTACGTGGTAACTCTCTAGCAACCAGAATCTTGCTTTAATCAGAAGACCCTCTTGCTTCACATTGATTGGCCTTGTCCTGACTTTGCGCTCCAGATGTCCAGCTGCGTAAACTCACTCCTAAGAGGGTCACACACACCCCCATCTGGATGACGCCCCAGCCCAACCCCATCTTCCTCGCCCCGGCGCAGCCAGCCCGTGGCCTCTACTCACTAGAGCAGCTGAAAGGAGCCATCGATGAAGAGGGAGTTCACTCCAGGGCATTTCTTCATGAACAAGTCTTTGATCTGGAGGCGGGGAGGCGGCAGATGAACGGGGTAGAGCCGCAGGAGTGCAGAGGGGCGGGGTGGGGAGGAAGGGAGAGAATAGGGAGGCGGACTGCGGTACAGAGAAAAGCCGATGGACTCGTTTCTGTTGGGAGAGGAGGAAAGAGCAGAGAAGCGTACAGGGTTGGAGAAGGCGGCAAAAGAAGAGAAGGGGAAAATGAAAGGAGGAAGGGGAGCAGAAGGACGAGAGAGGAGGACAGAGAAGGAGGAGGAGCTACGAGACATAGAGGAAGGGGAGGAGGTGGGCGGGTGGGTTTGGGGGCCAAGCACTCACATTGGTGAAAAAGAACAGGACTCCGGTGAAGAGCGTGATGATCTCCCCAGCCAGCCTCAGGTAGTCCACCGTGGTGTGGTAAGGGTAGGGCGGCTAGGGGGCGGGGACACGCAGGTCGTCCATCACCCAGCCCCTCCAACATCTGGCCCCAGATCCAGATGTTCCCTCAACATCCTCTACATCTGGGTCCAGGGAGCCTCCTCCCTCCTTCTCTCCCTGCCGGGTGTCCCAGCCCCTGCACAGCTCATGGTCACTCACAGCGCCCTCCAGTGGCTGGTGGTAGGCAGTCAGGGTGAAGATGACCATGGCGCACAGGTAGGAGACCACGTTGATGTAGAAGGAGACGGCCCCGAACTTGCGCCACTTGTCACGAAGCAGTTCGTTGATGGGCTCCACAGCCAGCATCTCGTGGCGATTCTGGGGAGGGGCGGGCAGAGTGGTCAGGGGCCGCCCTCCGGGCGACAGGCTGACTCCAGCACACCTTCCCCTATCCTCTGCCCCAAGAACATTTTCTCCTCCTAACCCACTCTTCTGCAGTACTCAAGGATTCCTGGGGGAAGGGAGGGGTGGGCCAGAATCAGCCCCCACCTCCTGGGCTCAGCGATCGAGGCTCTGCCCAGTTCTGCCCCAACCCACCTTTCCAGCCTGCTCTAGATCCATAGAACCCAGAGCTGGGAAGTATTCTCATGGCCCCCAAACTCCAATCTGGGGGCCGTACTGCGCTGCTGGCAGCAAAGTCACCCATGGAGCTTGCCAAAAGTAAGAATCCCTGGATTTCAACCTCAGAAAGTCCAATTCAGGAAGCAAGACTGGGAAATGTAGCCCAAGGATGAGAACTACTTGACTAACCACAATTTTCCAATGACAAACCAGGGCAGACATCAACAACTGAGTCCTGCACAACAGTTCTCTACACAGTCCCCTGGACAGAAACTGCCAGTCAGTCAGCTTGCACCGGAAACGCTCACCCTCCCACCACCCTTGCTCGGCGTCATTTGGTCTTCCCAGCAGGCCTGTAGGACATGCACTACCCTTACCCTCAGCCTCAGAGAGGCTGAGCCACTTGTCCTGAGTCACACAGCATGTGAGCTGCAGAACCAGAACCCTGCTCCAGTCCTGCCCGACCCTGAAGCCCTCCCTGCTCTGGAATCCTCTCATTTCCCGGCCCAGGGCCAGGTGTCTCTCCGAGCATTCTGTTGGCACCTTCTTTCCCACTTGGCCCACAGACCCACTGATGGGGCCCAGGGTCACGTGCCCTGCCCTCAGCCACACACCCCTTCCCTGGGCCTGGGCCTTGCCCTGGCGCCCACCTCGATCTTGCTGTTGTAGACCAGGATCTCCAGCACAGAGGCCTCTTCCCCACACGTGTCCAGGGAGGAAAGGTCATAGAGTGAGGAATACACAGGGCCATAGGCCCAGTCCTTGAACTTGCGGGACAGGTGTCTGGTGTCCTCATCCGTCACCTCCCGGCGGATGATGTGCTGAAAGACCTGCACAGGGGAAAGGATGGGCTTTATTGGGAGGACCCGGGGGCGGGGAGCTGAGTGCAGCCCATCAAACACCCCCAGAGAGCAGGAGAGGGGGAAGGAAAATATTTACTGAGCACGCGCTGTGTGCCAGGCCCTTTCCTCACATCATCATGGTTGATCCTCATCCTTGCTGTCTGGCTTTACAGATGAGCGAACACACGCACAGCTGAAGCCAGACTGCACCCAGGGCAGCCTTAACAATGCGATTTGTAATGCATATCGTCTTTGTGTAACTAAAACTGCAATTGCTCACGCTTGCTACTACGTTAACTCCAATAATAACTCCCATACCAGCCCCTCCTGTCACCGCTCCTACTCTCGTGGGCTTACACACAGGGATACTGAGGAACAGAGAGGGGTGGGAGTTGCCCAAGGCCATCCGGTTTGGAAGCCAGAATTTAAACCTGGCCTTTTCCACCGCTTCAAGACTGGAATAAATCGCAACGGTAGTAATTTCTGCTATATTTTCAATAGAGTGACAATGACCCCTACTTTCTATTGAGCACTTACTACTCATCCCAGGCTCTGCACTGAGAGCTGTCAGCCAGTCACCGTGTCTAGTGCACAGAACATTACACCTCAATGCACTGTTAGTGTCCCCATTTTAGAGATGAGGAAACTAAGGCACAGAGAGAAGATGCAAGATGCCTGAGGTCACACGCTGGGAAGCGGCAGAGCCAGGCCTTGAACCCAGGGACTCCGGACTGCACAGCGCTCCGGGTTCGGCCCCCAGTCAGGGCAATCACGGCCCCCAGCGCACAGCTCGGCAACGCCTGGAGACATCTCTGGTTGTTGTCACAGTGGTGCAGGGGTCACTAGTGGCATCTAGTAGGTTAAGGCCAGGGATGCTGCTCAACACGCCACAACGCACAGGACAGCCACACGGCCCAGAACCATTCAGCCCCAGAGGTCCCTAGTGCCCAGGCTGAGACCTCCTGCTCGGGGCCCTGTGCTGTCAGGCCCAGAGAGGGGAAGGAACTGGCCACCCAGTGGCCCAGCAGTGGGGTTCAGCAGGCCTGGGACTCAGGTTTCTACCTGTGGCTTGTGGGGGGAGGGGAGGAGCCTCCAGCAGGGTGGGATAAGGAGAGAGGCTCTGGGATGGAGTTGAGTAGTTTGGCCGAACAATAGTGAGCCACAGCAGGCTCTGAGCCAGGACACCAGCACACTGGGGCTGGCCTGATAAGAAGGCTACGCGTGTTCATAGCAACGCATGCCGGCAGCGGCCCTTCCTCAGTGTGAGCAACAAGCGTGGGCGGCCGGCTGCGCCCCGCACCGCGCACTCACCCCGATCTTGCCCGCCTTGGCAGCCATCATGAGCGGCGAGAGGCCGTCGTTGTTGAGCACGGCCTCCAGGTTGCTGTCGGGGAAGAGGCGGGCGCACTTGAGCAGCAGCAGGTCGTACATCTTGGTGACGAACTTGGTGTTCTCTCGGGTGTTGTCAGCGATGGCCACCAGCGCGTGCAGCACGGTGTTGCCGCGCGAGTCCTGCCGCCGCATGTCCGCCTTCTTGTGCGGGTTCTCCGTCAGGTAGTTGACGATGTGGGGCTGGTTGGTGCAGGCGGCCAGCGACAGGGGCAGCTCCCCTGCGGACCGCAGCGGGCGAGGGGGCGTGGTCAGCGAAGGGGGCCCAGGGTGGGACTTTGCCTGCAGATTTTCAGGGGACTGTGTCCCATACAACCTCACATTTCCGTGGGTGATGCTGGGAAGACGGGGTGTGGCTGTTTGGGGGGGTGTGGCCATGCAATTTGGAAGCTGTGAGAGACTTTGTCCCTGAACCCCCCATAACACGCGCCTTTAAGCAGGGGTGACATTCAGAATCTTTCCTTGGTCCACTGGGACATGGTGCTGATGACGTTTGGGCCCTGCTGTCTGACCGTTGGTGCCAGTGTACCCTAGACTAAAGGATGCACATGAAAAGGCGTGGGGTGCTGACACCCCCAATGACCCCGTTGTATGGATGGGGAAGCTGAGGCTCGGCAAGGTGAGGTGACGCCCTACCTCTCAAAGGCAAGGCCTCAGTGACCAAGACCGACACGCGGCCTGTGTGCAGGGCGCCCCCTGAGCCCTGGACATGTGGGGAGGGGTCAGGGGTCAGGGGTCTGGGGAGGGGTCAGGACTGGGGAGCCTCCCATGTACCTCCCAGGCCCCACCAGGCCTCCTCACCGAAGTAGAAGTAGCCCCCCTCGTCCTTGGGCTGGAAGAAGCGCCCCCGGGCCTGCGCGTGGACGTCGGCTCCCTGGGCCACGAGGAGCTCCACGTAGTGCTTGCAGCGGCGCTCTATGGCGATGTGCAGGGCGGTCTGACCTGCAGAGGGGGCAGCGGACAGTCACCGGGCTCCCGCACAGCAGAGACCAGGCCTGGCTTGAAGGGGGTGGGGAGCAGAGAGTGGAACTTGGGTGGGGGCCGCGGGCCAGAGCCTGCGCTGGTTGCACCAAGGACAGCAATGGACCTTCAGACAGACAGTCCCGGATGTGGCTTCTCCACCGTGCACAGCCCTGAACCCCCGATAATGTGGGGGCAGCAGTTTAGGCTCAGGGGGCTCCCGGCTTGTAAGATCCCTTCCAGACTCACGAGAGGCTTCAGAGGAAGCTACGGCCTTGTGGTCTCACAGGATTGTGGGCTCGGTTTATAAAACCCGTGGGATTGAATCCTCACATCTGGGAATCTGAAAGGTCAGGCCCGAGTCACCAAATCTCAGAATTTAGACCCAGGAGCTGGGACTTATGATACCTTCACTTCTTAGTTCTGTTGGCTCAAGAACTATAATCACAGAGCCTTAGTGCGTCTGGAACCAAAGCATCTTAGGTCCCGAATTCCAAGTTCATGGACGACTAGGCTCAGTGCATCTCAGATTCTTGGCACCTTTGATTCTGAGTGCAGAATATCAGAGTTCGTTCGTTCATTCATTCACTCAACAATCGCTTTCTAGGTACATGCTGGCACTTGGGGCCCAGTCCGAAGCTCTCAGAGGTCAGACAAGTGAGGATGGTGCCCCCCCACCTCCGCCACCCTCGCATGCCTCCCACCCCGCCCAGGGCCCCACCCCGGTAGTAGATGTCCCTGAAGGGCAAGTTGATGAACTCGCGGGTGTTGCCGGTGCGCTCCGCGATGTCCAGGAGCAAGGGGATGGTGTCGTTCCGCCCATTGCTCAAGTTCAGCAGGGCCTTGGGCAGGCAGGTCTTCCCTGTGGACGGCTCTGGGGAGAGAGACAGGCGTGAGGATGAGGGGTGCTGGGCCTGCTGGCCCGCAACTCCTGGGCAGCAGGGGACAGGGCACGTGCCAGGGGACCAGAGTCCCTGACTCAGTCATGCCTCCTCTCTGAAACTGTCCTCTATCTGCCCCGCATGGAGCTGAGGACATCAAATAAACCCAGGGGCTGAAGCTCTTTAAAATGTGTAGAAAGGTTGGTAAGTACCAAAGCAGATTAAGCAGATGGGGGAAACGCTGGGTGAAACGAAGCCAACCGCATTCCTTTCCTACAGAGGCTTCTCTGAGCCTTTCAATGCGCCAATGAGGGCGCTGAACCTCTAAAGGCCAGACACAGCAGGGCCTTGGCCCACCTCTGTGAACATAGATTCTCTTTCCCAGAATCATTTACACCAGCGCCCCTAGAGGGGAGCAGAGAAGGTGCGAGATTCCCCAAAGCGAGGACTGCTTGCCACAGCGGACATGAATTACCTTAGGAGGGAAGGGAGGGGACCCTGGGGGTTCTGCAGATGCAGCGATAATAACACCATAAGCAAGGTCTCATCCTGCTGTCCGATCGCTCATGAAGTCAGTCTCTGGTACTAATGGGCCTGTAACACCCGCCACTAACACTTGCTAATGTCCCTTTGCAATTTTCTTTCCCCTGTATTAATTTTTATGGTTATGAGTTGATTTATACCTTAGAAGAATGAGCCAAGGAGAAGAGAACTCCCCTGTGGATTAGGCACGCAGCAACACTGCACCGGGACTCGGGATGGCTGACACCGGAATGGGATCGAGGGTGGGCGGTGCAGGTGTGGAGCCAGGTGCCTTGGGTTCACACCTGGCTTTGCTCCCTGGGCTTCCTTCCTAGCTACATTGAGGCCACCCAGGGAGACCGATGAGCTAACAGACGTTTGCGGGTGAGCCCAGCACCAGGTAGAAGTACTCTGTAAGTACGACTGCTGCAGTTACTATTCCACAGACGCACCGCAGGAGCTGCGCCCGGGATGCCGGGATCCGTGGGCAGAGCGTGGATGACTCATAGAGGCCTCGGTGCAGTCCTGGCACCCCCGGGAGTGAGGCTATCGGACCAGCCTCGCTCCTGGCTGCATCCTGCTGCGCCCTGGCGCCCAGCCCACAGTCAACTGCAGGTGACAGTGTCTTGAATGAATAAGGGACTCTAGTCCCCGTCTGCCTAAGCGGGAAGGGGGCTGCCCCAATGCGGGCGAGGGCCCTGGGAACTCTGTCCAGACACACCCACACTCGTCCTAACCTCGAGGTGGCCACCGTGCGTTCTCTAATTGTGTCCTCATTGTCGGGCGGTTCAGGACTCTCCAGGCTGACCTCATCACCTTTCCCTCCCCAAAGCCCCTCCCAGACTCCCAGGCTGCATGGGACTCCTCCTCAGAGGACGGTGTCCCCAGCCAAAAACCTTTGCATCCCTCTCATCCTTGTCCTCCCTTCTTCCCCACATCCACCCCCAGCACATCTTTCTGACTTTATCTGTGTCTCTAGTCCCTCCACCGCTCTCCATTTCTGCTGCCACCACCCAGGCCCAAGCACCATCGCTCTCGCTGCCCAAGGCACCTGCCTGGTCTCTACAAGCCCCTCTGATGTGCCTCAGCCCACGTTCCACCTAGCAGGGAGAGTGGTCGCACCAAGGATAATTTTGATCACAGTGGGCCACAGGGCCTTTGCACATGCTATCCCTACACCGCCACCTAGTCCCTCCTATTTTCACCTGGTTAACTGCAACTTGTTCATACGCAGCTCAAGTGTCCCCTCCTCCAGGAAGCTCTCCTAGATTTTCCCAACTAGGTCAAATCCTCCAATACAGTCTCCTATTGACATGCATTACTGTTTGTAACTATGCATTTATTTCTGTGATTGCTTGATCGATGCTGGTCTCACTTAGGAAGACTGTGAGCAACTTGAGGACAGGGTCACATCTGCTTCACTCACCATTGTTCACCCTATGCTGAACGAAGCACCTAACACATTGTAGGAGACCAGTAAGTTAATACACATTCAGTTCAACAAGTGAGCTGGGCATCACAGGTAATTCCAAGCCACAGGCAACCCAGAGTGTAGGGCACAGAACTAGACCCTGGTTTGGGCTTCCACACCCCCAGATCTAGGCTATAGTGGGATTTGGGGGCTGCCAGCGGGGAGCCTGGGATGAGATGCCAAAAACAGTGCTTTCCCAGAAATGGGACACGCAGTTCCATAATGACCACCAGGTGGCGAAGTGGCTCTGCCCACAGGGAAGGGTGGGGCTGCTGGAGCAACGTTGGTGGTGAAGGGGCTGAAGGGGTGGAGGGTCAAAGATGAGCTCATGAGCCTCTGGCTGGAAAAACATGCAGGGGCAGACCCGGCTGTTGTGGGGCCCGAGACTTACACCACGTGGGGGGCTGGTTTATGAAAACAAACACACAAGTACAAACTCAAAATTCGGTCCAGAGCCTTGGAAGGGGCCGGAGCAAAGGAGGAGCCCTGAGCTTCATTAAGGGGCCTCACGGTCAGTCCCCCTCTACACACGCACTATCCTCTACAATTTCAGGGACCCCCCAGCCTCCTTAGAGTCCCCTACTCATGCTCAAGCACAGACACACTGGCCTGGGGGTTCCCAGCCAGGGCTAAGGGCCACCCACTCAGGAGAAGCCGGCAAGAAGCCTTGGCAAGCCCTCCATGGCGCTGCCAGAGGCATCGGCCCCACGTCACAGGGTTCGCTCTGCCCCAAGGCTCCCCACTTCTGCCTAACGAACTTGGGAAGGAAGGGGGCCATTTGGCCAGAACTTCTGTGTGGGTCACCTCCAGTGAGGTGATTTGCACTGTCACCGAGAGACTTGGAGGGCAGAGGAGACCCCCATTCTCTCACGGTGCTAAGCATGTGCCCCAGACGAGGCATCACCGCCTGGCCCGCACCAGGAATGATAGTTTCTTATAAATACGGTAACTTATAAACCTTACATTTTTACATTTCTGACCAACACAAGGACACTGCATTGGTCGTTTCGGTGTCCAGAGAATCAGGGTGATAAAGGAAAACAACACACCACAGATCGGTTGCCCTGCTTGGGTGCTTAGTCCACTTAAAGTTCCCGAGGGTTCCAAACGGCCCTGCTGACCTCCCTGACACTTCCACGGCCCCAGGCCGTGGGCCCGGGCCCGCCTTCCTGGGACAGGACCCTCCTCTGTAGCAAGTAGCACAGTTCCTGACACTTTCTGTTGATTTGTAGGACCCCTGGCCAGTGCTCACCTGTGTCAGGCCCAAAGCGGCTGGCTGACGGGGGGGAGGGGCTTGCCAGCTGCCTTCCGGGGTTTACAGGGAAGGCCTGGGGTGTGGAGGGAGCTGGCACCCTGAGCTGTCTGCACCCTGGGCAAGGCCAGAGGGCAGGCGCTCTGGGCTGGGGGGTCCTGGCCAGTGGTGACTAGGCCTTCAGCCCAGGGTGGGAAGCCGGAAAGCTGGGTGGGGATGGGGCTGAGCCCGGGAGCAGAAGCGGAATTTGGCCCGATGCCCCACCGTATCCTGAGCTCCCCTGAGAGGGGGCAGGGGCTCCCCAGAACCCCAGGTGCCCTGTGCTCAGCACTGTGGAATTCCCCCCGCTTTGAGGCAGGACTGTGCTATTGTCATTCCCCAGGTTACAGATGAGGAAACTGAGGCTCAGAGAGGCCACACATCCCTTAAGTGATGGAGGGGGAATGTGAACCCTGGTAGGTGAACTCTGCTTACCTACTACACTGACATGTTCTTAAATGAAGGCCGAATAAATGAATGAATAAAGACAGCAAAGACCCAGAGAGGTTAAGTAATGTAGTGAAGACACACAGGACCAGACTCCCTGTCCAGTGCTCCTTCCAGCCAGTGCAGCCCACTGACCCAAGGGAAGATGCTAAGGGAAAAGGGTGCCCCCCGATGCCAGGCCCCCTCTCATCGCTGGCTGCCCTGCCCTCTCTCCCCGCCTGGGTGGCTCACCCCGGAACTCCTCATCAGTCAGGCGCTTCTTGTGGGTTAGCAGGTAGGGGAGCAGCCCATCCAGGTCGGCGGTGGAGCCCCGGGACACGATGTCGAAGAGGATGGGCCGGTTGAAGACTTTGAGGATGGGGGGCGGCTGGGGCGCAGGAGCTTTAGGACTCTGCGGCTGCTTTCTGGAGTGGGGAGGGCAGGGTGATGGGAGGGCTTGTCCTCTGCACACCCCACCATCCCTTGGGGCGGGGGAGAGGAGGGGCAAAGCCAGAGCCCTAGGGACAGACTGAGAGGAGAGACACAAAAGAATGTTTTATCCAACACACTTTACCTAGTACTGACTGTGTTTTGGGTGGAGACAGACAGAAACACACAAGCCTGCCTATCCATCCATCCATCCATCCATCTGCCCTTCCGTTTGTCATTTGTCGAACACTTGCTAAGGCAGATAGAGACTGAAGGAGACAAAGATACTGGGAAAATAAAAGGGGAACACCAGACTAAAAGGTAAAGCAGCTCACTCATTTATTCAACCATTCATTCACTCACTAACTTATTCAATGAACATTTGAGAAAAATGGGGCCATGCACACAGGTACCTCGTTCGAGGCCCCCCATACAGTAAATGTGAGCTGACACCACTATCTGGTGCCTACTGTGTGCCTGGCGCAGACGGAGGGGCAGTAAGAACGACAGGCAGACTTGGAGGGAGAAGAGAAGAGGGGAGGGGAGCAGAGAAAGAAGGAAGACCAGGGGGGCAGGGGAGGGAGGGAGACCGAGGCCAGGGCAGGCTGTGGGGCAGGGGAGAGGTCGCAGGGGCAGAGAGAGCCCCCTCCAGTGACGGGAGCCAAGGAAGGAAAAGGAGGCGCTGTCCTGATGGGGACAGAGACTGGTGTGGCCCCTCATGGCACCTGAGCAGCCCCCATTTTACTGCTCCTGACCTTTGACCCTTGAGCCAAAATATGAAATCAAAAGAACACCCTCGTCCCCAGCTATCTGCTGGGGTGTGTTCCAGCAGGAGAAGGTGGAGAGAGGGATGGAGATGGATGGGGAAATGAATGAAAATATGAGTCAGTCGTGATTGGGCAAATGAATGAGTGAATGAACAAATGGATGGACAAATAGCTGGGTGAATGAATTGGTGGAAGGAAAAAAGGAGGGAGGGAGAGAAGGGGGAGAGAGAGGAATTGGGAAAATGTTAGAAATGAGTGATGGATGATGAGTAGTTTGACAGAAGACTGACGGGTCGGGTGAACGGGCAGCGAGTGGACGAGAGGCCGGACGCGTGGGTGAGTGAGTGGTGGGTAAGTGGAGGGACTGTATGAGTAAACAGATGGGGAAATAGGTATTTGGTGATAGACAGACAGATGGACTGGACAGTGGATGGACGTGTAGAAAGACGGCTGGATGAATGGATGAGTAGAGAATGAATGGATGCGTAGATGGATGAATGGATGAACAGACAAGTAAGTACATGGAAGGATGGACAGGTGGGTGGAAGGACGGACGGGCAGACGGGCTCAACAGGGAGGAGGAGACGGCGGACCAGGCACCCGGCAGTACTCACTCCAGGACCTTGCGTCTCCAGCGCTTGTTGTCACTGGGGTGGTGACGGTAGGTGCCGTAGTCGAAGAGGGAGTCCATGGGCGCCTTCTTGGGCCCGGGCACCACGGAGGACTCGTACAGGGTGGACTCGAGCAGGTCGATGGGGTTGGGCACCCCCTTGCGGAAGGCGCCCTGGAACTTCATGCGCAGGTTCGGACGCCCGTCACTCGCACCGGTGGGGCGGCCAGCATCCAGCGAGGGCACAGGGGAGCCGTCCTCCCCCTCAAACAGGTTGGCCAGCGAAGAGAGGGGGAAGGCCTCCCCACCAGAGGTGCCACTCTCTTCCCCGGGGGACTCAGCCGCCTCCGCCGGTCCCGCGCGGGGGCTCTCGCTGGGCTCCGCCATGCCGACCCCAGACCTGTCTGCACTGCCGGGCCTGCGAGGGAACAGGAGGAGAGTCGGGCGAAGCCAGGCCGCAGTGTTGGGGGGGCTCCAGGAAGCCCCCTCCCACGTGGGCAAACAGCCCTGCTGCCAGCTGCTTCAAAGCTGCTGCTGTAATGACGGGGGAGCGGGGTGGCCACTCCCAGGTGTGGTGGCCGCCAGCCCCGGCAGGAGCGACAACAGGGGCCTCTTTCAGGGACCTGGAAACGAGGCCCGGCCTCGGGCCCAGCCACCCTGGGCGTGAGCTGGAGGAGGAAGGGCCGAGTGGGCCTCGGACCCCACAGCTGGAGCTGAGGCCGACTCCTGACCAAGCCAACCAGCCTCGGAGCCCCACCGCGCGGGGCGCAGCCAGCCCCACGGTTCGCAGCCGTGTGACGGCGCGCAAGGCGACGTTCACCGCCTGGGCCTCTCCACCTGTAAAACGGGGGCTCAAGCGCCATGTCTGACACACAGCAAGCACCTCCAACCCCAAGCTTGGGCACAGTAGGTGCTCAGGAAACCCGTGCGAGTCCACTGCGTCCTCAGCAGGGACCCAGGAGTCCTGTTTCCTCACCAGCACCAGCATTCTGAGCCCCATTTTCCAGGACAGGAAAGCAAGGTTCCAAGGCCATGGTTGACTCCCCCCCACAAACACCACCCCCAGTGCCCCAGGCTGCCCCCCGCCGCCCTCTTTGCCTGGTTACCTCCCACCCGTCTGTGTTTCCAGTTCAACTGTCCCTTCCTCTGGGAAGCCCTCCCTGACTATTTGTTTATGGGATCAGTTAATTCCCAGGCTGCACCCATCTGGCCCACTCCTGCGAGCCCGATACCTAGCAGAGTGCCACACGGACAAACGACCTGTGACAAAGGCATTACTTGTTCCCGTTTCTCAGAGGAGGAAGTGGAGCTCCAAGAGGGACAGACACAGAACATTCTCACAGGGATGCCAGAGGCCGGGGGGCGGGGGGCCAGTGGAAAAGTGAAGGGGTGGAGAAGTCCAGTTGGTGGTCACAGAACACTCACGGGGAGCACAATCGACACCCCCACGGTGTCGCAGACACACAACAACGCAACACAAACGACTGCATGTCAATAGCGATGCGTCCATGGGTTCTGGTCCTGTCAGGCGGTCACTTCGCCACTTCCGCAAATGTCTGATCGCTGCGCTGTACATCCGAAACTAATATGATATTGTATGTTAACTATAACTAAAAAATGAAAAATTATTTGAAAAATAAAAGAGGGGCAGTCACAGCTTGGAGGGAGACGAGCTGGACTTGAACCCAGGTCTCTCTGGCTCCAGGCCCTGCTGGCTGGCAGCCCCGGCCCGCGCGCCCAGGGCTGGTTTCCTGGAGCCCTCGCCATCCCACCCAGGCAGCAGGGAGATGTCTGAAAAGTCCTCTTTCAGTCTCCCTCCCGCCCAACACGTCAGCAGAGGAGCGAATCAAGCTGGGTTTCCGCCTTGTTTGCTCTGCGGTTGCAAGGAGGGGAGGCCCTGCCAGAGAGGTGGGGGGACTGCCAGAGGCCTCTCCCTCCCGGCGGTGCAGCGGGGCACACAGATGTCAGGGCCCCTGCCGGGGACTGGCCCCCTCTGGGCAGCAGAGCGGAGGGACAGCCCAGACTTCGGAGTCATTCGGGCCTGGACGGCAATCACTTTTCCTAGGTTTGCAGGAAGAATTCAATGACACCAGGCACACTCAGCACCGACCCTGGGATTAAACTGGAGGCTGTCGATGATTATAATCAAATGAGGAAGGAAGAGTTAGGAGCACAGGCCCTGGCCCTGCTAACTAGCAGCGGGGTGATCTTGGGCAAATCACTTCCTCTCTCCAGGCCTCGGTTTTCCCCACCTGTAAAACTGGCAACCACGCCTCCTCCTAGAGTTCCTGGGAGATGCCAGTGACCTCAGGGATTTGAAGCACCCACTCAGTGCTAGCACCTAGTAGGACCTCAGGAGATAGCGGTTCCTGCCCACCAGCCAGGCAGGAGACGGAGACCTGGATTCTTGTCCCCTGACAGCAGCCAAGTAACTCTGGGCTTTGTCCTGCAGGAATGCAGGGGCATGTTGAGGCAGGAAGGGGTATCAGCTGGGGGTAAGGGCATTGAGGGGGGAAATTATACTCCCCCAGTAACAGCCCCGTCTGCCTCACTGGGGACCCCAAGGTCGGGGGGAGGAGGCACTGGGTACATGCCTTCGCTGTCAATGCCCTCCCCCTTCCCAAGGTACCCCTTCCCCCACCGGGACAGAGCCCCGTGGACACCCCTGCCTCAGGGAGCTCCAAGGCCAGAGGAGGCCAGGAGGGTCCCTCCAGACCTCCACCACGCCTGTACCCCGCCCCCTAAGGAACCACAACCCGGACAGCATCCAGGATTTCTGGGGGCTGCACAACTGCGGGCCTGACGCCGGCCTGTCCCGAGTTCAAATCCCCTGCCAGCCACTCACTGCCTACTTGTAGCCTTGGGCAGAGCACTTAGTGATCATTATTAGCATTTTAATTATGATGAAAGTGTAATCTCAAGATAAACCTCCATCATTGTCGGGATGCCGTGGCTTTCCCTCTATGCCAGGCAGCGGCCTACAGGCACGCTCACCCCACCCCCAGGTCAGCAGCTCCCAGCAGGCCGCTCTGCTCCCCAGCGACACGTGGCAAAGTCTGGGGACTCAGTCAAAATGTGCAGGGCGGAGAGGGCTACTGGCACCTAGTGGGTCAAGGCCAGGGACGTTGTTAAACGTCTGACAAAGCAAGGACAGTCCCCGCCACGAGGAATGGTGCAGGCCACAGGGCCGCCAGCGCCAGCACTAGGCTGCAGAAGCGTGCCCTGCAGGCAGGCACTGCGGAAGGCCCCTTTCACAGGGGAGGACACTTGGGCTCAGAGAGGGGGGCCGCCTGAGGCCACAGAGCCAGTTGGCCAGAGTCAGGATTCAAAGCTGGGCAGTGGGCTGCAGCACCTGGGCTCCCCCGAGCCCTCAGCCGACAGGCACAGCATGGGAGCCGGGCACCACACCACACCTTACGGCACCTTGTTCACGCTGCAGAGCAGCCCTGGGAGGGGATTGTTGCTACCAGCTCAGACTAATCTCTCGGGGCCTCAGTTTGCCACCTGTCAAATGAGACTTGCAGTAACAGCATCTATCCACCCTGGCTGGTGTGGTCCAGTTGGTTGGAGCATCCCATAAACCGAGAGGTCGCAGGTTCGGTCCCTGGTCATGGGGTGTTTGAGAGGCAACCCATCGATGTTTTTCCCCCTCTCTCTAAGATCAATAAGCACATCCATGGGTGAGGATAAAAAACAAACAAACAATAACAGCGTCTGTCCCATCGGCTGCTGTGACAGCAGGCAGGTTGGGTGTCTCTTGGGCACCTACAAAGCATTTGGAAAATGCTTTAATCGCCACTGCAATACAGTCCCAGCCGACCTGTCCTCTCCACCCCGCCCCATGCACACACAGGTACACAGCGCACTCACAGCTCTCGTCAAAACCCACCAAGACCCTCCCGGCCGCCCCCTGGGTTAAGCCCCCAGAGCCTGGCGAGCAAAGCTGGGCTCCTGCTCCTGTTTCAGAGCTGAGGAAGCTGCAGCCCTGAGAGGACACCCAGGGTGCAGATGCCTCGGGGTCCTAACCCTGGATTCCTTCCACATCGCACCGCGCAGGCCTGTGCGAACACCAGTGCACACGCATACACACACATGCACGCACACGCACACAGCCTGCTCTGCTGCTCTGTGGCAGTTCCCTCCCCAAACACTCCCCGGTTCTCTGCGGTCAGGGAAGGAGCTCACTCCCTGTTCTAATTTGCCCCGTGGGCTGTAATTGCACATTCCAACCCCATGCCAGACTTAGGAGCGGGGAGGGAAAAGGGGTGCAGGGTGGCAGAGGCTGCGATGTGTGTGCGTGTGAGCCGCCTGTGTGCTTCCTCGTGGCACCAGGCGGGCGTCAGCGGCTCCACCGAGGACACTGACACACGAGCGTGGACATCCCCACACAGCGTCACCACCGCGTTCACATAAAGCCGCAGATTTCAAATGTTTGTGTTTTAAACCTCCAAGCGCTTTGTTTGTATATAGACACTGGATTGTTGTCCATGCACAGATGATACTTGTACCAGGACGGACGGAGGGGGTGGGGGCGGGCGGGATCTGAATCTCAGGGCCCACGGAGCAGGGTTAGAAGCCATTTACCTATTCATCCATTCAACAAATATTTATTTTTTTATCCTCACCTGAGGATATGTTTAATTGATTTTACAGAGAGAGGAAGGGAGAGAGGGAAAGAGACATCAATCAGTTGCCTCCTGTACACGCCCCAAGCAGGGATCAAACCAGCAGCCTAGTACTGCAGAATCGAACCCGCAACTTTTTGGTGTATGGGATGACACTCCAACCAACTGAGTCACTCGGCTAGGGCCATTTAACAAGTATTTACTGAGCACCTACTGTGTGCCAGGGCCTGGGGACACAGACCTGATGAGCAAGACAGATATAAATCCCTGCCCCGCTGACTGACGACCTCCTGGGGGGGGTGGGGAACAGGGGAAATGGCCAGACACAGCAGAAAGCGGAGCTGTGCCTGGTGGTCGAGCGCTGTGTAGACCAGGAGAGCTCAGGCCTGGCCGAGTTCAGAGGGGTGCAGGGTCCTGGGCAGGGTGAGGATGCTGAGCCAGGGTCCCCACGCGGTCCTCTCTGCTCCGATGGCCCCTGAGGACTCACTTGGGGCAGCCAAACCCACTTCTCACCCGGTGGGAGCCAGTGGGACCTGGGAAGAGCGTCCATTCTGACAACAGACAGATGGGGGGTGGCCCCCAGGCACCTCTCATCAGCTGGGGGAGCTGAGCCTCACTGTCCTCTCCTGCCCGGGGTCTTCACTGGGTCCTTGTGAGAATCACAGGAATGGAGTCCAGCCCCTGGCCCAGAGAAAGCCCTCAATGAACAGCAAACTGCCATCTCTCTGAGGATCCTGGGTTCAACAGGAGGCTGGGAGAGGTCTCCTGCTCCACCCCCCCTCCCCAGCCCCTCACCCTGCACACGCAGAGGGTGGAGGGGGAGGGGCCATCCTCACCTCACCCGTCCCTGTGGCTTTGCCTGACCTCATGGAAACCCTGGCAAATATTTGTCAAATCCCATCCTCCTGATTACGTGATCAAGGAAAGCTGATTAAATCTGGAGGCAAGTTTGGGCGTGTGGGGCCGCTCCAGGGGGTAGGGGGATTCAGGGAGCTGGTTCTTCCTGGTTTCTGCCCTCTGGGACCAGTTCACTCCAAAAGGCATCTTTTGAGTGCCACCCACTTGCAGGACACCTGGGGAGGAAGCACCCAAGAGTGGAACCTCATAAAAGAACCTCGGAGGGAAGGCAGGTGGCTCTCCTGGCTGCAGGACTTTGCTGGCCACCCCCATGTCCGGAGGCTCCCGAGCTGCCTAGCTGGCTGCCTCCCTCTCTCTGGGTCTGTGCAAAGCCTTGCTCTCGGAGTGACATGCGCTCCCTTTATAGCACTGTTCATGATTAAACTTTTACATGCACGTATATTCCTTTTAGTCACCTCCTGTCTTCTCCTCTAGCTTTCCTTCCTCGAGGTAGGGGCTATTTTGTCTCTGCTACACCCCCAGGCAGATAGGGACATTCATAAACGTTTGCTTTCTTATAAGATAAGGGGCCCCTGATGTTGGGGGGTGGGTGCGGGCAGGGGAAGAGGGTGACGGGGACAGGGAAAGGCTGTGAGGAGGAGGGATCTTGGGAGGAGGACTTGACAAGGTGGAAGTGACCAGGACAAAAGGGCGGAGGACACAGCAAGGTCAAGGGTGGAGGGATAGAGCAGCCTGAGGCACTGGGAGGTGAAAGGTCAGAAGGAAGGTGAGTGGGTGGGTGGGCAGGAGGCAGGCAGACCAGGGGAAGGTGCGGGGCTCCCAGACAGACCCAGGGCACTTCCTCCTGCCCCAGCCTGGGGCTCCTGCCCAACCTCCTGTGGCACCGCACAAACAGCACTGGGGGCACCTGTCACTCTGGATCGGCTTGGAGGGTGGTGTGAATGGGGAAGGGACTAGGGGGACAGGACCCTGAGGTTGGCTGGTGCAGGGAAGAAGACACCCTGCGGGGTCGGGGGGAAGCCTGGTCCAGACCCCACTTTCCAGGTAAAGAAACGGAGGCTCGGAGAGGTGCAGTCACCTGTCCAGGGCAGCCCAGCTCCTGAGTGGGGTAAGCAGAGTTAAAACCGATGCAGCTCCAGGACTTGTACCCACAATGGATACTTTACACGGACCACGGGATGGAGAAGGGAAGCGTGAGTGGAAGGAGGGGGCAGAGGACCTGGTGCAGGGTTGGTGGAGGGGACCACAGCCCGGAGGCAGACTGCCTGCTGACTCACCAGCTTTGTGACCCTGGGCAGGTCACCAGGCCTTCCTGTGCCTCAGTTTCCTCACCTAAAATGGCAATGATCCCAGTACCCACCCCAGTAGGCTGCTGGGAGGCTTACACGTGAGTGTGTAAAACACTGAGCCCAGTGCCTGGCAGGGCGCGCACACTTGGTAAAGAATGGGCTGTTGGTACCATCGGTGTCACTATAATATTCTTAGAGGACGGACAGACAATCCGACTGAGCACCGGGGCGTGTGACTGCCGGGCAAGGCAGAGTGGCTGGGCCCAGAGCCTGGGATCCAGCAGCCACCTCAGAGCAGCCGCCGCCGGGACATCAGCCCCGGGCCAAATGAAACCTCCTGCCTGCCAGGCTCCCTGGCCAGTAGCAGCAGTGGGGGGCATCACGCCACGCTGGGCACCTTCCCCGGTCTCCCTGTATTTACCTAGCGCGGCCCAGCCCGCTTCCTGTTTGCTGCACAGTGGCCGCCTGTCCAGGGTAGACAGAGCCCCAGTGTCCTGGCGGGCCCCCCTACCTAGGAGGGTGCCCCCTCAGGCTCACACCACCCAGGCGGGGCAGGGCCGGGGTGACTCACTGGACCCACAGAGGGCAAGGTCAGTGTGGCCACAGCAAAAACTTGGTCATTCTGCATACCCCTGGCTGGGGGGATTCCAACAGGGTGCACAAATACCACCCCTTCCCCTAGCTTTCATGGGCACCCATGCACGTCCGAGGGTCCCCAGCAAGGGTTGGGAGCCGCTGGGAGGCAGTGTGGATCCGTTTGAAGGGCATGCACCATGCGACACCCAGGCCACATACAACAGGATTCCATTCACAGGAAACGTCCAGCACAGGCAAATCCATAGAGACAGAACTCAGATTTATGGCTGCCCGGGGCTGGGAGGGGCAGGGGACACTGACTGCTAATGGGCATGGGGTTCCTTTTGGGGGTGATGAAAAGTCCTGGAACTAAATAGTGGGGATGTCTACACAACTCTCCATCCGTTAAAAAAGCAGTGAATTGTACACCTCCAAAGACTGAGTCCTATGCGTGTGAGTTACACCTCAACAACCCTTCTTGGCCGAGGCTCTCACACAAGCGGCTTCCCCTCCCTGAGCCTCCGTGTCCTCAGGGACACACAGGGCCTGGCACAGAGGGGGCTCGAGGACACGCTGTCCCTTCCTCCGCAGGGGCCCGCCCCTCCCCGCCTTGGCCCCCAGTGGGCAGAGCGCAGCCCCAGGAGCCCACCCTCTCAGACTCGGTCCCGCGAGAGCAGACGCTAGCCACCCCAGCCCAGGCGGAGGGTGGTCTCCGGCCCGTGGGAGCCCCTTCTCCCTGGAGGACAGCCCCTCTCCTGGAGGACGGTCACAGTCACAGAGACCCCCAGAGAGGGCTGTGTAGCCCCGGGAGCTGCGTGACAACCTGTTCTGTTCCCCACCTGCCACTCACTGGCTGGGTGGCCTCGAGCAAGTCACGTCTCCTCCCCAGGCCTTGGTTTTTTTTATCTGTGGAACGGGGAACCCTGCCACCCAGCAGGGCTAAGCAGTGGCTGCTTTGCAGTTGCTCGTTGGACTGCACAGATGTGCTTTGAATTAAAAGATAAAACGATAGCTCCGACCTACCCCGAAGGGATGCTGTGAGGACTCAGTGTGATAAATCGAGAGTTTAGGAAAGCGCCTCGTCTACAGTAGGTGCTCAACGAATGGCAGCTGCTTTTTTACGGTTGCTAACATTCCCTCGGTCTGCAGCTGGGGAGACGAGGCCCGGAGAGGGCGGGGCAGAGTGGGCGCTGGGACCCAGACCTTCCAGCTCCAAGGCTGGCTTGTGACTGGGCTGGGAGAAAGGGTTTTCTCGAATCCTCACCTCCCCCTCTCGCCACCTCTGGGAAGTGGTCAGGACAGGCACTGGCCCATTTCCCACCTGGGAGACTGAGGCCAGAGGGGATAGGACACCCACCCACCCATGTATACACCCCTCCACCTCATTCACATGTGCAAAAGCCCCAGAGGAGAGAGCAGACAGGCGGAATGGATGGGTGGGCGCGAGCTGGGGAAGGGAGCCTGAGGCAGTGTGAGGTCCTCCCTCTGCCCCGGCGCCTCACCTCCAGCCTGTGCCAACAGCAAGCTGGTTAAATGCCTAGAGCAGGGCCGAGGCCAGTGCCTGAAATCCCACCACCAGCAGAGCCAGCCCGCCTGGGTGCAGTCCACCCCGCCCCTTCGACCTGTTTTAATCCAATAATAATCCTAGAGGTTAGCACTGTCTTCATTCCCAGATGAATGAACCAAGTCCCGGAGGAATGGAGGTGGGGGCTGACATTTACCCAACACCTACCATGCTCCGAGCAATTTCACGTTCACCTCCCACCTGAGGGAGGCGCTACTGCTACCCCAATTCACAGATGAGCAAACTGAGGTTCACAGAGACCAAGAGACCCAGCCGAGGTCACAACTCAGCAGGAAAGGAAATCGGCCAGGATTCCAACCTCCTGCTTTTAAACCCACTTGAGTTCATCTCTTCGGGGTCTACGAAGTCCTCTCTCTGGGGCCACCCTGCTAAATGCCACACCCTTCGGAGCTCACAGGACAGCTGGCACTGTGGGGAGGGGCTGAGATGCCACAGGCAGACAGACTTGGAGTTTGAATCTTGGCTTTGTCACTTAGTAGCTGTGTGACCCCAGGAAGATCGCTTCACTTCTCTGAGCCTGTTTCCTTGTTTCTAAAAGGGAGTGACTTGAAGCACCACCTCTGGGCTGCTGGGTCACTGTGGACGTCAGCCCCAAAGGACTGCGTGCGGAATGACGGGAACCCAGACGCGAGCTCCTCCGGTCACCCCCGGGTCCTCCGTACCCAGAACAGGGCCTGGCACATAGTAGCTGCTCGAGATATACTTGCCAAGGGACCAAATCAGTGACTGGATGAATGAGCGAAGGAACTCGTGGATACAAATGAACCGAGGCGAAGACAAGCTCAGTCACTGTGGCCAGGGCAGACAGACCTCCAAAGCCGAACCTCTACCCAGCTAACTGGCCGACTTCCCCCTCCCACCCTCTCACAGGTGATTTATTCAGCACCTACTGTGAAAGGCAGTACCCCGCCTCACCCCACTCCCCACCCCCTGCAGAAAGAACAACAGCTATGGTAAGTCCAGTTCTGCGGATGAAGAAACTGAGGCTCAGAGAGGCCAGGATACTTGCCCAAGTTCATCCAGGCTTGGAGCCAGGGCCTGAATACACGCAGGTGGTTTTTCTGATACCCCTGCCTGTTGATCCGTCTGTTCAACCACCCCTTCCTCCTTTCCTTCCTCCCTTCCTCCCTCCCTCCCTCCCTCCCTTCCTTCTTTCCTTTCTTCCTCCCCTCCTTCCTTCCTTCCTCCTTTCTTTCCTTCCTTCCTCCTTTCTTTCCTCCCCTCCTTCCTTCCTCCCTCCCCACGTCTGTACGATTCCCAGCCTCTCCCATGCTAGGAAAGGCACTTGAACCAGGCCAACAGGTCGCTGCCTGAGGTTGGTTGGCCCTTGCCCACTGGGGTCTCCTCCGAGTCCGTGGGCCCCATCTGGCGTGTACGCCGGAAATGCCCCCTCCATGCATGCGTGTACTCACAAGGAGCTTCCCAGAAGGTGGCCAGCCCTCCTGGTCAGCCGGGTGTAACCCAGGCCACTCCACCCTCAGGAAAAACAGACGCCTGCTGAGACTGAGCAGCCCTTTGTGTGGGGGCTGGCAGGCCGGGGGTGGGCAGGGCGGCCGTTACTCACCCCCGAAGGAAAAGGAGAAAAAGGACCGTATTCCCATTTGGTCAACGGCCCGCCTGTCATCACCGCCCTCCTGCCCCACCTCCTTCGGTGGCCTTTCCTGTCTGCTGATCTCATCTGGAGCAGCCGTGTGAGCATTTATGGGGGGCCTCCTATGTCCCTGGCATGGTCTTTGTGACCCACCCTCACCAATGAGGAAATCTGCTCCTTGGGGTCACACAGCCAGCAGTGACCTGGGCTTGGAGCAGAAAGGAGAAGCCAATGGTCGGGAAAGGGCTCACAGGCAGGAAGGAAGTCAGAGTCACAATGAAAGTAAGGGCCTGGCCTGCCTTCACTGTTCCTGCCAGTCAGGGTGTCCGCTCATGGGACCCAAGGGCACCCAAGGCAAGGGGTACCCCAGCCAGGTCAGGAGTGGCAGCTGGAATACCCCTCACGCTGGCAAAGCTCTGACTTCCAGCAAATCCTGGGTGGCAGTCCCAGAAACAGAGAGGTTAAGCTACTTCCTGAAGTCACACAGCAGTGAGTGGCAGAACTGAGATGAGAACTGAGGTGGAACAGACTCCAAGAGGGGTGCATCCAAGGTGACTTTCCAAGAAGGACGCTAAACCAGTCACTGGGCTTTTCAGGGGTCCAAGGGGTCCAGAGCCACTCGGATCTGGCTTCTAGTTCAGCTCCTCCATAAGCATCCCTGAGCAAGCTGCCTCTCTCTGAGTCTGTTTTCTCAGATCTAAAATGGGAGTCCACCTTCCTGCCCCTACCCACCTCCAGGGGAAGCAAGGTTATGACACCATCGAAGTGAACATCAGCACTGGACATTGGCTATAAATTAAACAGTCAATTGCGCTGAAGACAGTCCGCAACCACCCCATGAGGCAGGCACTACCATCGCGCCGGTTTTACAGATGAGGAAACCGAGGTCCCGGGAGAGAGGAGATTGGTGGGGAGCCAGGCCCCAGCCTCAGTTCTTCAGCATTAAATCAGGAAAGTAGGAAACGCTGACAGCTCCTGGCACTTAGCTGACACCATCAATATTGCATGGCTGAAAAGGCATCGGCCTTTTTCCAAACACAAGCCTCGCGTTGCCCCTGCTACCTTCTGCGCACCTGCCTGGCATGGAGGAGCTCTCTGGGGACACCCTAGGGACGAGCGGGAGGAAAACACGCCCTGGAACAGGTCAGTGGACAGGATGAGGAAGAAGATGGTGCTCTGGAGCCCCATCCTTGGCTGTCCTTGCAAAGCGGCAACTGAGAGCCCATTCGACAGACTGAGAAAACAGAGGCTCCGAGAGGCCAGATGACTTGCCTGAGCTCCCCTCAGTGAGAGTGGAGCGGGCCCAGGGGTTGCGCCCGTGTCCGAACAGTTCAGGTCCTATCTCTGTACTACAGAGCATCTTCTACTTGACCGCAGGCCCAGATAAACAGGGACAGGTCACCTCGGAAGTAAAGGGCATGGATTTTGAAATGGAGCTCCAATTCCAGCTCTGCCCCTTCCCAACTAAGAGACCCTGGGCAAGCGACTTCACTGCTCAGACCTCAGCTCCTCCCTCTCAAAAATGGGCACAATCATAGTTTTGTATCCAAATGTGTGAAGGGTATTTGGCTCAGCGTCTGGCACACAGTAAGTGCTCAATAAATAAATGCTCGCCACTGATGCAGCCCCTACTTGGTGAAACCTAGACAGAAACTTGTGCCCAGAGTTCAGAGCAGCAACTGCGGGGCCCAGGACCACAGGTATCTCAAGAGATCTGAATTAATCTTTAACAGGTGAATTCCTCTCCAAATTAGTGATGCAGCGCATTCCAGAGGGCCAGCTGGCATGAAGTGTTCCCGGCTCCCGTGACCCTGTGTGTGACAGGACACGGCGCTGTTCCCTGGGTCTCCAGGACTTGGAGAAGAACCTGGAGTGCCTTTCCAAGAGTCACACGGGGCAAACTGAGGCAGGCAGTAGGCCAGGGGCCTGTGAGGGGAAGAGATGTCCATTCCATGTGGGACCCCCTCTCCAGGAACAGACAGAAGAGCTGAAAGGGTTCCCCTCTCTCACAATGACATGTTTAGTCACTCAGCCGGGACATAAGGGTTTACTGAGCACCTACTATGTGCCAGGCACAGTGAGGTCAACCTTGTGCATCTCTATCCCTCTTACATCTCCTTCCAGTGGCCCCCCTCCGGTCCCCACCTGGGGCCTCGCATCTCTCACCTGGACATCGTCCCCGGCCTAGGGACCGGCCTCCCTGCCTGGCCCGAACTCGGTAGCCAGGGGACCTTTCCACACCACACGCCTGGCTGGTCCTCCCAGCCTGGACTCATAGGGATTCCGGGTCTGACCTCGCCCCCGCCTGCCTAATCCCTCCCCCTCCCTGCTCACATCACGCGCTCCAGACAAACAACGATTTTCCAGCTCTGGAAGCCCAAGGTTTGCTCGCCTACTTGTTCCACTTCAAAATGACCTCACATGGTTCTACACACCTGAACCTGACCAGCCCGTGAGTGCCATCTGCCGCCTGTTTGGGAAGCCCCCACCCCTGCTTTGCCAATAAAGGTGGAAAAGAGGGATCCCTAACCTTCCTGGTCCCCACTGTTATTCAAACAGAATGAACTGGGGAAATGTGGACGTGGCCAGTCACCTTTGAGAAGGTGTTTGGGCAGCGACCATCGTACGGTAGTCAGTGCTGAGCTCTGAGCGGGCTCCTCTCAGGTCCTCACGACAGCCCGGGGTGT
Source organism: Micronycteris hirsuta (assembly GCA_004026765.1). Classification (NCBI taxonomy): domain Eukaryota; kingdom Metazoa; phylum Chordata; class Mammalia; order Chiroptera; family Phyllostomidae; genus Micronycteris; species Micronycteris hirsuta. The sequence goes on from PVJI01011270.1 coordinate 31,385, forward strand.
GGGGGTCACCCATTTTACAGAAGACAGCTAAGGGTGGGTGGCAGAAAGGAGAGCTGGTTCCCATGGGTTCTACGCAGGCCCCACTTTTTTTTTTTAAGATTTTAGATTTTATTTATTTTTAGAGAGAGGAGAAGGGAGGGAGACAGAGAGGGAGAGAGACAGCAATGTATGGTTGCCTCTCACATGACCCTCACAGGGGACCTGGCCCGCAACCCAGGCATGTGCCCTGACCGGGAATCGAACCGGGACCGTCTGGTTCCCAGCCCGCGTTCAATCCACTGAGCTACACCAGCCAGGGCCACAGGCTTCCCCTCCCCCCCCCCACCAGCCCCCACTTTTAACCTCGCAGATGACGGGGCCTGACCGCTCCAGCTGACCTCTCTAAAGAGGCCACCTCTTCACCTTCCTCCGGAAGCAGTCGCTGCGTTAGACCCCCCTGTCCGTGCCCCAGAGCTGAAGTGGCAAAACCAAAATCCTCCAGTAGTTCTTTGCATCCCAGGACAAAGCCCATTCATGACATCTGCTCGGGATTTCAGGGTTCCGTGTCCCCACCCCTACCCCGACCCAAGGCTCTAGTTTTAGAAGCTGAGCCAGAGTAGCTGTGGGCCTACCCCATCCCTTCCAGGGCACCCCTGGGTGCCAGGTAGGAGGGCTTCGGATTTAAATTCCACTTGGCTACACCCTGACCTGAGCCTCAGTTTCCTCGTCTACAGCTGGGTGGTGGGAGCAGCTAAACCGACTGTCCCTGCTTGGTATCCAGGCACGTGGGGGTCTCCCCCAGTCCTCTTGGGCCTGGACACCCTAGCGGTCTCCTCCGAACAGCTGGAGGTTAAAGATTTTCCTGCCTCCCGGGGGAAGAGCCACCTCTCTGGGACTCAGTAACCAAGTGCCCTTTGAAGTTCTCTCCAGCTTGCTCAGAGACCCAGGGCGGAGTGAGCACAGCCCCACCCACCCCCTCTTCCAAGCACCCCCAAACGGCGATGCCCGCCCAGGTGAGTTTCGGGGCTTCCTTGAGGACCTGGCCCTCCCTCTCCCAGACCTGGGACCTCCCCGGCCCCTGGCAGCGCCCCATTTCACAGGTGATAAAACTGAACCCCGGGAATCGGTGCCCGGGCCAAGGGAACCCAACGGGGCCCCGCGCTTCCCGCGCCCCCGGAGAGCCTTCGGCGCCTCCGCGAAGTCCCCAGGAGCGCGAGAGGACCTCGACTGTCCCAGCCCCGAGGGCTCAGGCGGCACTCACCTCCGGGACCGCACGGCGCCAGCGGCCGGGAGCGCGGCGCTTCCTGAGTCCCCACGGCCCGCCCGGCGCCCGCCCGCCCGCAGCAGCGTCTCTCCTCCCCGGGCTCAGGTTACCGGCTGCGCGCCGCCCCCGGGCCTGCACCCCGCCCACCCGCGGCTCCCGGGCCCACGCAGCGCCCGAGGTGGAGGGCGGCCCCAGCACCCACCGGCCGGCCGTCGGATCCGCCGCCTCTGGGGCGGGGTAGGGGGGTGCAGACCAGGAGCCTCAGTTTCCTAACCCAGAAAACGGGCATCACGATCCCTGGATGGAGGGGCAGGCGCTTCTTGGAGAGATTTCGGGCTGCTCTCTCCGCCACCTTGGCACTGCTCGCTCCTCTGTGAATGGACCGACCTGTGAATCCGTTCGTTCGTTCATTTACCCAGCAGACAATTCAGAGACAGGTCTGCTGCGTGGGTCCGTCTGGGGCTCAATAAATGGGAGCTTCTCTTCTTCACCCCTTCACAAGCGTGTAGCACGGAGCCTGTAGGAGCTCAGTGCCTATGTTTTTATTGCATGGGGAAGGTGAGCGCACCACGTATTCATCTTCTCCCCCAGCCACTTGATTACCTCCATAGATCTGGCAGCTCACTCCTGCCAGATTGTTTGGAAGCCGCATGAACCTGAGCTCCAGAGTCGCGCTCCCTGAGCCCAAGCCTGGCTCTGCGACTGACCGGGTGAGCAGCCGGTCCCTTCACCTCTGTGCCTCAGTGTCCCCACTGCAGAGCGGGGTGTGGATATGTCACCTCACAGTCAAGGTGACAATTCTGGGCACACCAGGTCTGTGCAGAGCCCTAGGAATATTTTTAGTCCTTTTTACCACTACTGTGTTTATTACATTGAGCTGATGCCCCCATTGGTAAGACCATGGAATTTTAGAATTCTTGAAAAGAGAGAACCAGAGCAAAAGTGGTATGTTCAAACCACCGGTGTGATACATTTACAAAAAAATAAAAATAAACCTTAATGGTGAACTCACTGATCATGGGAGCGGGGAGGGGGGGTGGTGGTGTCAAGTAAACCTTCTCCCAACCAAGCTGTGAAGTTGGGATTGCTGTGCCCACTTCACAGATGGAAAATTGAGGTTTGGAAGGGATGTGGCCTCTCCAAAAGCTGCTCCCTCCTTGAGGGTGTGGGGAAGGGAACCTTTTCCCTCTGGGATTCCAGGATCTTAAATAGAGCCAGCAGGCAGCTAGCTAGCCGGCTGTGGTGAGGAGTGTAAACAGAGGGTCCCGCCTCTCTCCGCCTTCCTGAGCCCTGTGGGCAGCCTCTCTGCTGGATGGCCTGGAGCTGGGGCCCAGCCCGCTTGGGAAGCAGAGGAGTGACAGGCGAAGAGTCTGGGGCCCACTTCTGCAGACAGGCACCTCTCAGATGGAAAGACATTGACGAGGGTGAGCCAGGCTAAGAGGAAGCTACTGGAGGAGACTAGAGGGGAAGGGCTGGGGCGTGGTGCTTTCTCTTCTCCAAGGTCAAGGAGAGGAGGTGTGAGCTGTCAGCTACACCATCCTTAACCCGACTCCTTCCTGACCCCCATTTCACAGATGGGGCAACTGAGAAAGTGGTTCATCTTGGTCAGGTGCCTGGATCGCAGCCTCTGTTCCAGACACCAGGGTTCACACTCTGCCCTGCCGCTGATTAGGTGGGAGCCCCTCCCTCTCAGCACCTCAGTCTCCTCATCTGAAAAATGGGTATCAGTTTCCAAGAAGCAAGGACCATAACTCTCTATTTTGCAGCTGCAGGACCAGGTCCTGGCACTTGGTAGGTGTTTTAAAACTGCTGGCTGCGTGAGCTGAAGGGAGAGAGGAATAGAAAGGCACTGTTTGGTGGGTACAGAGCTCAGCTTTGCACAGTGAACGGGGTTACGGCGACAGATGGCGGCGATGTTTGCGCAGCACTGTGAACGCACTGAACGCCACTGAACTGCACACTTAAAATGGTTTAAGGTGGCAAACTTGGTATGTGTATTTTACCACAATAAAAAAAGTGCTGGTTCATTGGAAGCATGGAAGGGGTGAGTCGGAAGAGAAAGGGAAGCCCCCCAGTCCCCGGCAAACAAACGCTCTGTTTTCACGAAACGTGAGCAAGGGCACTGCCAGGATGTGGCTGCCGCTGCTTTACTGGTTTTGTTGCCGGTGAAGCTCTCCAGACTTTGTCCTGGAAGGACAAGAGGCTCTTGACAGGAAACTTTTCCTCTTAGGGAAGGAAAACATTTCAGCAAGGCTGAGGGTCCATCCTGCGGAGGCAACGGGCAGCGCAGGCCTTGGGCCCGCACCGGTCCCAGAGCGCCGCAGTGGGCGCTCCCAGACAGCACCTAGAGCCTGCACTTAGCGAGCGCCTGCTGTATGCCCGACTCAATGCCAGGCGCTGGGGGAGAGATGGTGAACCAGACGGGTCAGTCTGTCAGGGACTTTACACCTGACACACCTGTCCCCGTCCCCACCCTGCCCCGGGTCACCCAGTTATATGAACAAGACATGTGCATCTCCCTTTGCATTTGGCACAGCCCTGATGCTGCCACCAACCCATTCCATCCCCTGACAGCCTGGAAGGGAAGGGTTCTTCTGCTGTTTTCTAGAAAAGGACACAGACAAGACCCCACAGCTGAGAGGATTTGAACCCGAGCCCAGCAAACTCTAGAGTGTAACACAGTTGGTAAGAATATGGTCTCAAAAAGACAGACAGTAACAAGTGTCGAGGAGGATGTGGAGAAATCAGAGCCCTCCCGCCCACCCCGCGGGGGGAACGGGAACGGAAAGGGGTGCATGCAGCCTCTTTGGAAAGAATCTGGCAGTTCCTCCCGAGGTGAAACACAGTTGCCGTGTGAGCCGCAGCTCCTCTCCCAAGGGCCTCGCCAAGAGAAATGAAAGCACTGACCACGCAGACACTTGTAACGAAACGCCCATAATGGCCCGGAACAGAAACACAGGTGACTGTATAAACAGAATGCATCTCCTCTACGACGGAACAGCCCTCAGCCGGGAGGAGAACAAAGTCCCGGCACACCTGTGCGTGGAAGAGCCCGAGGCCAGGAGGCCAGGGGAAGAAGCCAGATGACAAAGGCCACAAGCTGTGTGACTGCACGGCTTTGAGAATTCAGAAAAAGCAGACCCAGAGAGGCAGAAAGGAGATCAGCGGTTGCCAGGGGCTGCCGGTGGGGAGGCTTAAACGGGGGATAATGAAAGGGTTTGGAGTTTCTTCTTAGGATGTTGAAATGTTCTAAAATCGACTGCGGTGATGCTTGCACGTTATCTCTGAGTATAAAAACCACCGAATGGGAAAATGGGTAAACTGTGTGGCATGTGAATTTCTTTCAACAAAGCTATTACAAAAGATTTAAAAAGATGGCCTCTCTCTGGAATCAGAGGGATGTGGGTGTGGCCCTGGCCGAGTGGCTCAGTTGGATGCAGCGTCATCCCGTACACCGAAAAGTTTGCGGGTTCAATCCCAGGTCGGGGCACGCAGGGGAGGCAAGTGATCAATGTTTCTCTCTCACATCAAAGTTTCTCTCTCTCCCCCCTCTTCCTCTTTCTCTCTAAAATTAATAAATGCATATCCTGGGGTAAGGAAAATATATGGGTGTGGCTCTATCCCAGGTCTAAGCCACGTGACCTTGGGCAGGTGACTCTGCTGCTCTGAGCCTCACTTCTTCACCTAAAAATGGGGCTGGTAACCACCCCTGCCTCACGCAGCTGGGAGGTCTAAACACGCTAGTGCTCCCGAGTGCTCAGGAAACTGCCCCATGAAGCCACCACGCTTCCCCCGAGACTAGCAAACGCCCTCGGGAGTGCCCTCGCCCTCACCCCACGCTCCCTCTTACACTGCAAGGCAGATTGCTTCCTGGTCGTCTCACGGGGTTGGCGTTGGTGTCCCATTGTACCGTCTGCATCTCACAGACGGGAACCCCCGAGGCACCCCAGCCCAGCTCTTCCCCGGACGCCCAGGCAGTGTTTTGCCTCCGCCCTCTGCCCTCTTTCTCTTCCATGGGCACTCCCTCAGCCCGGCCGGTGGCCTCACAGCTCCAGAACTTGGCTTAGGCCAAGAATGGCTGCCATGTCCCTGGGGGCCTGGGGTGGTCTCTGAGCCACAGATGCCGACAATACCACCATGTGGGATTGGGTGCTGGGCCTCTCAGCCCCTCCTCTCCACGGCCCTCAGAGGGGTGGGTTTTCTCCAGCCCTTTTTGCAGATGGACAAACTGAGCTTCCGCACAGTGAAAGCCCTTTGCCTGTGGTGCCTGCTGGTGGTAGAGCCAGGATTTGAACCCAGGACCATTTGAGCTCAGTGGCACCTTCTAGCCCCTACGGCAGCCACCTTGCACTGCCCTGGGTGCCTCAGTCCCCTCACCTCTGACTCAGGGAGGTCTGCTGGCACCCGCCTGGATGAGATCGGGGGTGGGAAGGGGGTGGAAATTCTGTGCAGGGAGACTTATCCTCAAGTATTCATTCCAGCCACAGGAGAACAAGCACACTCAGAGAGGGGAAGGAACCTGCCCAAGGTCACAGTCACAAAAGCCTGGGGTCTGATGGTCGTCCCACCCCAATGGACAGCAACACTCCTGAAATCACATCTCCCCACCTTTACCAAGAAGCCATGGAGAGAGGACAGAAAGCGGCTGGAAACAATCAGCTGGTTTGTCTACCTGGGTCCTGCAAGTAGCTGACTTTGGTCCAGAGATGGGAGGCCCTGCCCTGCCAGGGACCTTCAATGAGGCTCTTCTGGAATTCTCTCTGGGGCAGAAACCTGAGGCCAGGTGGAGAGGAGGCCCTGCCCCTCAGAGGCCTGTTGTCATGGGCACAGCCACTCCTGGCTGCTCAGCCACTGGCCGTGATTGCAATCTGCCGGGCAGCCAGCCTGGTGGCCTGTGGGTGTGTCCAGGCTACAGCTGGCCACAGGCATTTCAAAGATAGTCTCACTTGAAGTTGTGGTGTGGAGAGGGAGGAGGGCACCTAGGCCTGGGTGTCAGCAGGGTCCCAGTAATTCAGTGGGGTCCTGGGTGAGCTGCCGGGGGTCCTGGAGGCCCCTAGAATGGTGAGTGAAATTGTGACAGGGGCGCATGAGCCCTTTCTGGAGACCCATGACTTTCACAGAGGCCTGGGGTCCCCCTGCCCCCGTGCAGAGGTGATGAAGGCCGGATCTTCCCAGGCAGGAAGAAGAGGCAGACATTGGGTCAGGAGGGAGAGAGCCCCTTTTCTGAGTCCAGGATCCTAGCTAACAGCTTTTTAAACTGAATTGGCTCTATCCCCCTCTGCTCATAGAGGCTTATGCCTTCCCTGCTCTTAGAACAAACGCCAAACTCACGCTGGCCTCAGCATCTCTAGGTTTCATCCCTCACTGTCCTCCCCCCGGGATCTCCAGGCTCCATCTGCTCCGGCCTCTCTCTGTCCTTAAAACAGGCTGCTTTCTCCCCTGCCTCAGGGCCTTTGCACTAGCTGTAGCCAGCCTCTTTCTGTGCCCTGCTCTTTCTCCCCCTTCAGGTCTCAACTCAAATGCCACCTCTTCAGAGAGGCCCTCTGGCCTGCCCACTCCCAACCAAATATCTCCCAGGGGATCGTGAGCCCCTTGGAAGGCAGGGCCTTGCAGGAACCCTGGGCCTAGCCCAGGGCCTCTCTCATGAGCAGGTGCACAGCAAACAGGAGTGAGTGACTTCATTGGAATTATGAGTACAAACCATGGGCTGGTTACAGTGACAAGAGGTGTCTATTACAGATTGTCAGAGCTGGGAGGAGCTTTAAACTGTCCAGCCCTCTGATGATATAGATGAGAAAACCGAAGTCCAGAAGGGAGAAGGGACTCACCCAGAATCCCCCAGCAGAGCAGGGCAGAGGGAGGAATCATGGCCAGATGCGTGACTTTCCCGGGGCGCGCCTGTCAGTGGGTGACACAGGCCCTGCCGCATCTTTAAAGGCAGGAATAAGTGCTACAGTTTAACCACATTTGGGGCTGGGTTGTGCCTTCCGGGGGCCCCTGGCAGGCCGTAGCCTTAATAAATAAAGACATTATTAAGAGCCATTTATTGAACTTCTAAGTGTCAGGCATTTTACACACATTATTTTATGTAATCTTGTAAAGTAGAAGTGGCCCTGTCCCATTTCACAGGTGTGGAAACTGAGGCTCAGCGTGGTGAAATGGCCTGCCCTGGGTCGCACTGCGACAAGGTTAGAGAACCTGCACTTGGATCTAAAAAGTGTGAGGCGGTGGTGGTGATGGCAGTAGGGATCCTAACCCAGGACACACCTTTGCTCTCCACACACCGGTTGGTCTGAAATCAGAAGTTTTCAGCACCCATTTGAGAGGCTCCAGATTTTTCCAACGGCGCTCCTCATTTAGCCCTTGGAAAACCACCAACACGTTAGGGTGGGTAACGAACTGCAGCAGGAGGCTAGGGTTGCTGGGACCGGCAGGCAGACCAGTAGAGGCTGGCAGCGCCACCTACCGGACTCCGCGGGAGCTGCAGGCGGCCAGCGTACCGGGGCAGAGTGAACCAGAGGAACTCATCACCGAACGCACAAATTCAGGGATATGTTTCCCCTACATTCTCCCATCCCCCAACCCCTGGAAACAACGATCGTCAGGCAACACTGAATGATTTCGCAGTCCACGCCTGCCCAGGCTGTTTCACTGACTCTCGGTGAGCTGGGAACGATTAGGATCCTCATTGCACAAATGAGGAAAGAGGGTCAGAGCCGTAAGTGATTTGTCCAAGGCCCCTCAGCTACTCAGTAGCAGGGCCAGGACTCTCATACTCTGCCACCATGCACCCCACATCGCATGAATATATCCGTGCAGTTTTATTTAACACTTACAAAGGTTACATGCTACGCTTCAGACATTTCTAATTGCTTTATAAACAGTAAGATTAGCCCTGGCTGGTGCGGCTCAGTGGATTGAGTGTGGGCTGCGAACCAAAGGGTCGCCGGTTCAATTCCTAGTCAGGGCACATGCCTGGGTTGCGGGCCAGGTTCCCAGTGGGGTGTGCACAAGAAGCACCCACACACTGATGTTTCTCTCCCTCTCTTTCTCCTTCCCTTCCCCTCTCTCTACAAAATAAATAAATAAAGTCTTAAAAAATAGTAACATTTAAGTCTCACAACCTGTAAGGTAGGTTATTAACAAGACTCCCAAGTCATAAAGAAAACTGAGCCTTTTTTTACAGTGGCGTGAGCTTCAGTCACTTGTTTATAACAGAGACGATTATAATGTTTTTGAACTATTGCTCAGTGAGTGAGGTTTAACTGAATGAATCAAGTCAATAAATCAGTCAACCCTTGCCAAGCTTTAGGGCTCATTCAGTTTCCAGGCACTATCAGGTGCACTTGGGTCAGTGAGGGTGCCCTGGCAGGAGGGGGTGCTGGAACAGACATGCACACGGCTGAGGGGAGACATGGAGTCTGGTGCCCCCTCGATCCTGGCTAGGTCGCCCCGGTGAGTCCTCTCGCCCCACCCCTGGGGGTTTCCTGATGCCCACCTCTCAGGGCGGTTGTGCAATGAGGTGTATTAAGTGCTTGTGCAGGGCCCAGTATACAGCTGGCACTCAATGTGTGTTCCTTCCTCCCTACCCCAGGCAGAACTTTGGCAAGGACAAGACAGGAAGGCACAGATATTTTGCTGGCTTTGTCTCTGGGGACCCAAAGTGCTCCCAGCAGCCTGGCAGGTACCAGGAGTGAAGGAGGCTGTCCTGGGAAAATCCTTACCTTCTGCAAAGAAATTGCCTTCCCAGTCGCATTAATGTTGCAGACCTGAAGAAAAGTTCTTTTTTAAAGGAAGATGTAAAATTCTTTTCATTTGTTGCCGTGATTTTATATTTCTATAAAACCCAAAGGGAAAAAAAAACCCTACAGAGCAGCTGGGGCTTAGAAAGATCGGTAGCATTGCAGCAATATCAGATCACATGGCATCAAACACAGTAAAAACACTTCAAATGTCCATCCCTTGGTCACGACAGAGGGAGCCTTCCACACTGGGTATATGACTGGGTTGTGCACATGACCCTTGAAGGTGTTCCATAATTTTCCAGTTCAAATCTATCACACACATACACAGCCTGCTCTAAGTCAAGCCACCAGGTCTTGGCCTTTGCCTTGAAGTATCCTCTGCCCCATCTCCTCGGCCGGGCTCCTGCCCTTCCATCAAGGCCCCAAATCCCTGAGACGCACTGTCCCAGGACATGGCCCCTCAGCTATGTCCCCAGACTCCCTCCAGGCACTGACCACTCTAAATCGTCACTGTTGATTTACCGCTCCATCTTGCCCACTGGACTATTTGCTCTGTGGGAACAGAAATGAGGTAAAATGAATATTGCACCTATACTTAACCCTAGTATCAGAAAAAGCATCAGCCCATAACGTGCAAATAACAACGGAGCACTGGGTTGGGGATGCATCAGGGACTGGTGGGGACTGAGGCAAAGTGGAGAACATATCTGCCCACTTATTCTGCCCAGCTAAGGTGAAGCCACCTCTCAGGTCCTGCCAGGTAGTCTGAGTTTTCAAAGGAAGCTAGAAATCATGACTTTTATGTGAAATTTCCCCAGTTCCTCAATGTGGCAACCAGTTCTATATTTTTTTAAACCACAAAAGCTAGAAAACAGGTCCTTGGCTGGTCCCCAGCTCCACCATCTAATCCAGGAAGAAAAAGACTCAAGAACCAAAACAGCACACAGATGTGATTCCAAAATAGAGATTTGTTTATTAAGAATTATTTAGTTTCTGCATAAAAATCACCAATTATTCCTCATTGGGTTTTTAACACACATCAGTTCTTTGGGGGTTCCTCTATTCACCCCCAATCCTTCCAAAAATACAGCTTTTTTTAGCGCCGGCAAGGAAAGTTAAGGCAGCGAGGCGTTTCCTGGGGTTTCAGCATCCGGGGGGCTCATGGTCTCCCCGGGGAGAGAATACACAACAGGGCAGGCAGCTTCTCAGGTTGGAAGAGCTGTCCCTGAAGAAAACAACCATGCAGAAGAATGCAAATTCCATCATCTCGGTCAATTGTTTATGCCCGATAGCTTTGACAGAAAGTCCCCTTGGTCACAGCTATCAAAGGCTTGCTGGTTGTTTTCAGCTATAAAAACCTGTCTGGAAATAGACAGGAAGAAAGAACAGGGTCTAGGATGACAAGGCCATGAGGCCGGGCCTCACAGTCGCACAAGAACACTCACCAGTTTGCTCAAAAAAAATCCACAATAGGGGTCTTGTATAATTTCCAATCAAACTCCTCGTGATCCTTAAAATACCCAGGCATCATCGTGCCGGATCCTCATGTTTAAAGTGAGGTGTATGGTCTGATGGGACTCCCCCGGAGACACGCGCCCCATGGGGGGGGGGGGGAGAAACCAAAAACCCTAGGCCTCGATTTATTAGCAACATTAATTGATTTTTACCACACTGAAATGAAGGTACAGTCAGTCCGTGCTGCTGTGAAATTCAAAGGTGATTCAGAAGTAGGGCCGTTACTTATTGCTCCCTTAGGGTAGACCCCCCAAAACGACTTTTACCAAGCGGAAGCCCTCCCCTGCAGACCCCAGCCAGGCTCCGGGCCGCTCTGGGGGGCGCAGGCCGGGGCGGCCGCCAGCCTGATTCACAGTGATTCGGGTCTGCCTGTTTCTGCCAGCGGTGGCGGGCCGGGCGGCAGGTAGCCCGGGCGCGCCCGCCGCTGGGCTCGCCTACACCTTGTAGTTGAGGTCGGCGTTCATCTTGGTGTACATCTCGTAGATGACATCAATGGTAGCCGTGTAGTTGACTAGGAAGAGGCGGACCTTCTCCAGGCACTCCTCCTCTGTCACGTTCTGTCCCTTGGAGAGCGCTTTCAGGAAGTCGGACTTGTAGGGCGCTGCATACAGCGCTGCCTTGAGACGGGTGAGAGGAGAGGCGGCGGCGTCAGGGGGCCCAGCCCACCAGGCTGGTAACAGGCGGGGGCGGGGGGCTCTGGGAGGGCACATCCCCAAGGGCCCTGTTGGGCCGGGGGCTGCACTATCTGTGGCATTGGAAGGGAAAGGAAAAGGCAAAGGGCGAGATGTGTGTCCCCTTCTATACCCCCGTGAGAGACAGCAGGAAGGACTCCTGCTTTGGGGACAAACAGACCTGCGTTCAAATTCCGGCTTGTGTCGCCTACTAGCTGTGAGCCTTGAGCAAGTTACTTAGCCTCTCTGAGCCTCAGTTTCCTCATCTGTAAAATGGGGACGATCATGGCACCCTTCTAACTGGGTGGCTCTTGTGAGAATTAAGAAGGTTATGTAAAGTACTCAGCACAGCACCGGACACACAGGAGGTGCTCAGCACAGCACCCAGCACACAGTAGGTGCTCAGTACAGCACCCGGCACACAGGAGGTGCCCAGCGTGGGTGAGCCCCTTCCGTCTGGGTTTGCCTGCTCTGAGAAGGTAAATTGCTTCTTTGGAAAACCTATTTTCTGAGCAGGGGAGAGGACGACTAAATCTGTGACCTCTTTTGTCCTTTAGGGGGTGACACTTGCCTAAATTTCAGGGCCTCCCTGCCCCTTGAAAAGTCCAGAGAAGCAGAAAATTAGAGAATTTCAGAGCCAGAGGGAAAAGATGCTACGAGTTTGACGGGGCGAGGAAGTGACAAATAATCGTCTTGTCACTATGACGAGTGGCAGCGTTAGTTTCGGTACACAGAGGGCGAGCCACGTGCCAAGCACGCGACACGGATTAACTCGTTTCCTTTCATGCTGACCCTTTGAGGCAGGGCCTACTTCTCACCCACTGAAAGAAAGACGAGGACACTGAGGCTCGGGGGCACAGAATCCCAGCTCCCATCTTCTTCCTGTGTGACCTTGAGCAAGATAACCTCTCTGAGCCTCAGTTTCTTCATCTGCGAAATGGGAGTAAGGGAGTACCCGCCTCATGGTGCACTGGTGAAGATCACACACCACGGACCAGTCACATAGGACATGCTGTTCCTGAGGGGGCGGTTGTGTGGTCCTTGGGGGCAGGGGGAAGGTTCCCACTGGGATGGGTCCCGGGTCTAGCCCTGCCAGGGCACGCAGCCGAGAGGCATCCATATTTCCCGCCTGGGGACTGGCTCTCCCGCCCACGGCCTGCCCTGTGTGGGAAAAGGCCGGCCCGTGAAACCCCAGTGGTTCTGGGAGTGAGACTGGGCAGGCGGAGGGAGCTGCAGAATGAGGGGTGGCCACAGCAGGCGGGTGGGGTGAGGAGGCCCCTAGAGGCAGGGTGGCCAGTGATGGTGCGGGGCACCCTGAGGGCCTCTGAACATCTCCCAGCTGGGCCTCCCGGCCTGGCACCCTTGGGCCCCTCAGGTAACAAGCCTGGTGTTGGAGCCTGTTTCCAGGAAAAATGGCCAACATCGCCCCAACACAAGCCACCAAGAGCCCTGTGGACCAGTTTCCTTTCAGCAGATGCCTCCCTGGGCTCTGCACCCCACTCCCACCCCTGCCCGCAGTAAGGATCTAGGCTGAATATGAGGGGCCAATCACGCCAGCCCACCGTCCCCCTGAGGTTCTCAGAGTCTGGCCAGGGTTTCTCCCATGGCCTCCCAATCAAGCCCCCTAGGACGAGGCTCCTCAACAGAACACCACGGAGAACTTAGCATGTCCCCCTCCATGGCCGCCGATGGGGCCGGGCATGGGCTCGTGGGAGGGCCCCTCAGTGTACCAGCTCCCCCCACAGGGACAGGGGAGCCCTTCCTGAGCCTGGGGGACAAACGCAGGCTCCACCAGCCACAGCTAAGGAATGGCAGAGCAGGGAATGGACCCCATGAGCTGGTGACCCTGCGGCCCGAGGACAGAATGGGCCCTCGCAGCTCACCTGGAAGATCTTCTGCACGATCCAGCCGTGGTACTTCTTGAGGGCCATCTCATAGGCCTTGGTGGCGTTGACGCGGATGAGGTTGGGGTGGTTCTCGTCCCGCTCGCCGTCACAGATGCTCTGGAGGAAGACCTGGATGAAGCGGAGGCCTCTGCGTCCCAGAGAGAAGACAGAAGCCTCTTTAGGACACTGTCCGCTGCTGCCTGGGGACCGGCCAGCAGCCCCTGCACACGGCAGGCCCGGACTCCTCTGAATTGAGCACCTACTGGGAGCCGAGAATATGTACACATGGAAGGGGGTGGTCATTTACTCCCCAGATTCCATCTTTACACTTGGCTTCCATGTGATGTGACCGCGGGCTCAACAGAGCATCGTCCAAGCTCCTTGTGCACACGAAGCGTGGCGGTGGCTACTGAACATGGCCCCTCCCAGGAGCAGGGGTCCGGGCCCGCCTGCTCATGTCCTCAGACACGCCAGGCCTCTTCTGCCCTCCCGCCTCTGCAAGGCCTAGTCTGCCTGGGACCCTCCTGCTACGTCTTGGAGACTCTGCTTGGCCACCCTCCTCCAGCCCTCTCTGCTCAAGGGGCCCTCCTGCCCTCTCTGCTCAAGGGTCCCTGCCCAGACGGCGATACCCTAAGAGGGTCTGCGCCTCATCTAACGTGGCATACCACTCGGCCTGCACCCCGAACAGCACACAGCAGGCGCTCACTATGTGCTCCACTTGTTGGCATCCGCCTGCAACTGCCCTCCCAGCAGCCTGGCTCCACCCGTGTCTGACATGGACTGGAACAATCTAACTGATCGGAATGTCATCCTCCGCTCTGCTCCTCCGAGAGACCCACACATCCTGCTACGGGCGGCCTGGGGGCGTTCCTTGTTCTGGGTCTGTGGTTCTCCCTCTGAGGACAAAGGTGGTAGCTTGGGGGGACAATTCTAAAACCCGCTGAACGGGTGTGAATGACAGGCTACCTTCCCCGATGCCCACACAACCACACCCACACGTTACTACCTAAGACATGCGTGCTGACGGGAGAGCAGGGATTAGTCTGTGGTGGGGGCGCAGACAGGGAGGGGCGCCCCTCCCAGCTCCAGGCCCTAGAGAGAGGCAACGCGGGGACACCTGGGGGGCAGGGAACGGGTCCCTGGCTTCAGAGCGGCTGCCGGGGCTGCAGTGTGTGCACAGCTAAAGGAGAATTCTAGAGAGCAGCGGGAGCTGAGCGAGGAAGCTGCCTGGCCTCTCGGGGCCTGGGTGGCCTCACCTGCGAGACGGGGACAACTACACGGGGTTCGAGCGTCTGCTGTCAGGACAGCACGTGCAGCGGCTACGAGCCCTGTCGGCTGGGGGGCCAGGTCATCGGGGCGCAAACCCCTCAGCAGGGCCCTGCCTCCAGACCACAGGATGAGTCTGTGCAAATTACGCGGAGTTCCTTCCCCTCGAGATGCCAACAAGCTGCCAAAACATACAAACGTGCCGCATGCGCGATGTGACCAGCCCAGACAGGCGTGTCCGGGCAGTGCGCTACCCGCACGACTGCGCTCAGCCACTTGCTCCCAGGTCTGCCCCGTGGCCGGGGCACATGATTTGGTCTCCAGAAGGCCCAGGGGCCTCCTCCGAGAGATGGGGACCACACCACGCCTAACTCGCAGCACATGAAATGCGATCAGGCTTACAAGGAGCTCAGCACAGCCCTGGCCAGACAGCTCCGTGGGTCAGAACACCGGTCCGATACACCAAGGTTGCAGGTGCAACCTCTCCCCGGTCAGGGCACGTACAAGAACCAAACAATGAATGCATAAATAAGTGGGACAACAGCCCTGGCTGGTGTGGCTCAGGGCATGGAGCGCCAGCCTGTGAACCGAAAGGTCGTCAGTTTGATTCCTGGTCAGGGCACATGCCTGGGTTGCGGGCCAGGTCCCCATTTAGGGGCCTGTGAGAGGCAACTACCGTATTTTTCGGACTATAAGACATGCCAGACCATAAGACACACCTAGGTTTTAGAAGAGGAAATAGGAAAAAAATTTTTGAAGCAAAAAATGTGGTAAAATATTTAATAACATAATATCTCACCAATGTAAATGTAAACAGAATTCACCAGCTACATTCGGACTATAAGATGCACACCAATTTTCCTCCCAAATTTGGGGGAAAAGTGCGTCTTATAGTCCGAAAAATATGTTAATTGATATTTCTCTCTGTCTTTCTCCCTTCCTAGCCCTCTGTCTGAAAATAAATAGTCTTTTTTTTTTTAAGTGGGGGAAAATTTTTTTAAAAAGTAACATTTTATTTATTTTTTAAGATTTTATTTATTTATTTTCAGAGAGGAGAAGGGAGGGAGAAAGAGCAATGTATGGTTGCCTCTCACGTGGCCCCCACTGGGGACCTGGCCCGCAACCCAGGCATGTGCCCCGACTGGGAATCGAACCGGGACCCTCTGGTTCCCAGCCCGCGCTCAATCCACTGAGCTACACCAGCCGGGCCTAAAAAGTAACATTTTAAAAATAAATAAATAAATAAATAAAAATAAGTGGAACAACAAATCGTTCCCCCCCAAGACATCAATTAAAAAAAAAAAAGAGCTGAGCACAAGGCCCAGAGTGTGTGCTGGCTTGCTCTGCCTCTGACGGAACCGGGACAGGGCACTGTCGCCACCAGGCGGGCCTCGGGCCCTGGGTGCTTGTTCTCAGCCACCAACCAGCATCGCATAAGAAGAGCGCCCGTGTGAAAGGAATGGACGACACCTTCCCCGCGGAGCAGACGCGGCAGGGGAAGTGGCAGGGCAGGGCTGGACGCCTCCTCGGCAGCGCAGGCCCCCGGGACCGAAACCACATGCACCCTGCCGCCCGGGCCCATCACCTTTTCAGCCACATCAGCGCCAGTGTGGCCCCCACTTTGGGCCACTCTGCCCCATACATCTCCTTCTCCACCTCCAGGATGTTCTGTAGGGTCCGGAACTTGGTCGGGTCGGTGTCATACACAGCTTTGATTTTCTGGAACAGAGCACACGGGGTTTCTTGTTGGAAAGGTGGGGCCCGCAGATGAGCGGCCGGCACGCTGGGTCACTCCGCCAGGGCCTCGCTCTCCACCCGCCAGTACCAGAAACAGCCACCGGGCTTGTCGGAACAGTGACCACTGGGGTGCTCACACGTATCAGCACCTGCCACGCGCGGGACGTGTAGAGTGTGTGCGTCACGGGTGCTGCCGTCCCCGATGTTCACAGCGGCCCTGATGCGGCTCTGTCACCGTCCCCATTTGCAGGTGAGGGAACTGAGACTCAGAGGGGCAGTGAGGTGCTCAAGGTGACACAGCTGGCACCAGTCTGCCACCGGTACTGGAGCAGTCCCTGCCCAGGCTAGCTCTAGAGCCCCCGATCTCCAGCCCCTGGGTGCAGCACCTCCGACAGCAAGCACCTGAAGTTCTGCTTGCGCGGACCAGTGGAAATACGCTCTTAGGGTTCAGAGACACCCAGAAAGAAGGCGCCTGAGTGGAGCCGGGCAGTTTGGGTCTGAACCCCACCTATGCCACTTTCTTGCTGTGTGACCTCAGCTGAGTCCTTCAACCTCTCTGAGCTTCCTCATCTGTAAAATGGGGATGACAACAGAGCCAGGCGCAAAGGCTGCAATGCAGCCAAGGCCCGGGCCGGGCCCTAGGAGGGTTGTCAGGGGGAGAGAGGCTCAGATGCTGAGGGGCAGCGCCGGGCACTCCCAGGACCGAGGAAGGGAAGGCTGGGTCAGCGTGCCATGGACTGAGAGTTTAGTTATTTGCGGGGGGCAGGGTGGATACGAGAACCAGTGGGCTCCCTCTTGGGTCAACCCTCAGACTGCGGTCCCAGTCAGGCTATGATTGGGTGGCATGACCGCATGCTGGGACCAACAGCCTCAAGCCCCGATTCAGGGGAGCTGGGGGCCAAGGCCGTCTTCCATGTCCCCTTCCCGACCCTCAGTCCGGGGGGCTTAGGGCAGGGGGCAGGGTCTCGGTGACTTGGGGCAGGTTTACATTCCTGATGCGGTACCAGGGTGGCAGCTGCCGGGCCAAGTACGTACCGTGATGTTGCCACTGATGTCCGACTTGATGGGTGTAAACACTGGGGACCCCAGGCAGTCTGGGGAGAAACCGAGACCAGGCATTAGATTCCCAACAAGGACCACGGAGGCCTGTGGTCAGGAGAGGGGTCACTTGACGTGTTTAGGCAAAGGCGGAGCTGTTTATGGGTGTAAAAATGTTTCTGAACAAGTACGCTTGGTGTGCTCGGCACCCAGCGAGACCAGATTCCTACCGCAGGGCTTGTCAGAGCCTTTACAGTGCGACTGGAGTACCCCGGGGAGCGGCAAACTCTTCTGTCCACGGCGCCCCCTGCAGAACAGAGCTGCCCCACAGAACCCACCGGGATGACGGAAACGCTCTATCTGCACCGTGGGCTGCGGGGGCCGCCGAGCACCTGGAATGTGGGGAGTGAGACGGAGGAACTGAATTTGTACTTTTATTTAACTCAGTCACTTGAACTTAAAGAGCCACATGTGGCCAGTGGCTACCATATTGGACAGCACAGCTATGTCGTATCTCGCAAAACTAATGGTCTGAAAAACCCATCTTGGCCCACGAGGTGGACCACTGCGAATCCACCAGCTGGCCCGGAGGCAGTCTGAGGAATCCTATGAGGTGGGAGAAGAAGGACCAGACTTAGTAAAGAGGACCTTCACAATCACCAGCTTATAGGGAAGAAACGAGCTGATGACCCCGAGGCTCCCTGGTCCTGAGATTCTGCATAAAAGCCTCAGAGGACACACCAGCAACGGCATCACTCACTTAACGGAGAGGGAACTTGGCCTAAACACCCCATTCTGCACACTCCAGTCGTGTGGGCTTGGGGTGTGAATCCCTTCCCTCTCCGAGCGTCGACTGTCCCATCTCGCAAACGGGACCACAGAACCGACCACAGAGGAGCTACGAGGATGAATTAAAACAATCCGCTCCCGGGGCACACACTTTGTGCATCTCTGCAATAGGAATGTTCTTAGTCGAAGGTATTTTTCATTTCTTTTTTTTTTTTTAAATTGATTTTGAGAGAGAGAAAGAGAGAGATGAAGGTGTGGGAGGAGGGAGAAAGAAAAGAGAGAATTTGTTGTTCCACTTATTTATGCATTCATTGGTAGTCTTTTTTTTTTTTTTTAATCCTAATCTGAGGACATTTTTTCATTGCTTTTAGAGAGAGAGGGAGGAGGAGAGAGAAACATCGACTGGTTGCCTCCTGTACACACCCAGGCCGGGGACTGAACCTGCAACCCTCTGATTACAGAACGCCACTCCATCATTGGTTGGTTCTTGCATGTGTCCTGACTGGGGAACAAACCTGCAGCCTTGGTTGTCAGGACCACACTCCCATCGACTGAGCTACCCAGCCGGCACCCAGTCTTTATTTCTTGGCAGCTCATAAAACACAGAGCATCCTGAAATGGGGGACAAGTCTCAGTGAATGAAATGTAGGCCTAGAACCTGGTCGTGCCTGGAACTCTCGGCTCCATATGAAATGCGAGCAGCCTGTGACCTGCCTCTGCTCCTTTGCGACCCATCAGGCTCATGGGGTAAGAGACGTCTCATGGCCAGAGCTCCGTGCTCAGGGCCCAGCGCGAAGGCCCCGTAAAGGGAACGGCCAGCTCTCTCCTGCACGGCTGGATGTGGCCTCCGCCCTCACAGCCTGAACGCAGGCAACACCTGCTCACTGTCCTCCCTGCTGCGCCCAGAGCCCCGGGGACAAAGATGCCACAGTGGGTCCCAAACCCACAGGAGGAAATGCCAGTGCCCGCCCTCCCTGGCCCACAGGCCAGCCAGGGACCCCGGTGTCCAGGTCAACCGCATAGGAACCGAGGATGGAAGGACATCTACAGGCCGAATTCCATCCAAGGTGACCCAGCACACCTGGCCGGCCATGAAAAGAGGTATATTGGAGAAGCAGCATCAGACATTATAAATGAAATTCTTCACAACTGAATGCAAAGAAGGCAGCTTAGGAGGCTAGCCTGGGCTTGACTCCTGACCCAACCACTCCCCAACTGAGCAAGTCTCCTTGCCTGTGTGCCTCAGTTTCCCCACATGGCAAAGGGGCAGTAACAGTACTGATTTCACAGGCTTGTACAAATTAAAAGTTGTGCACTGAATTCACTGAGCAAAGCGCTCAGGGCATGCACACTCAACAAATGGACTTTGTGGTCATTTTTGTGACTTCGTGTTATGACTAGGCTCAGGCTCCGTGGCCCAGCAAATGTCACCCAGGGTCACCAAGCTGTGTGTGGGAGCTCCCAGGTCCCCCAGAGTTTCCACTGAGTGGAAACATACTCGGCCTGCACCCCCTGACACCTCTACTTTCCTTCCTGAGGCCCCGCATCGGGACCAGGGCTCCTGGTACAGAACCCTCTGGCTGAGCAGCGAGCTCTCTCCTCTCCGTGACTGGGAGCCGACCTTCATGAGGCCCCGCTGGAGCTTCGCCCAGGGTGGCCATGAGGAGCTGCTCCGAGGGGCTGGGCCAGGGCCACCGGCCGCCTGAGCCACCTGATCCCAGGTGCTCTGGCCTCCTAGACGGGCCTGCCAAGCGCGTTCATGAGGTAACTATCCCCACCCTTGAATCTTGCCTTGATGGGCTCCCCCAAAGGACAGTGCTCTCTAGACTCCAACAACGATGCACGGGAGGCGAGGTTTCCTTCCCTGGTGACTGTTCTCCTGCTGACCGTGCAGCCAGGGGTCAGCAACTGCGACCCTCACAGGGGCCAGATGGGCTACACGGGGACTGGCAAAGCCCTTCCAAAGGAGTGGCTGCTCTTCGCTCCAGCCAATGGCTTCCCAGCCTCACCTTTCACACTGCACAATGTCCTTAGACATGAGGTGGACGGATGGACAGGTACAGTAAGATATTAATGGTAAAATCGAGGTGGCAGATATATGAATATTCACTGTAAAATTTGTTCAGCACTGTTGTATATTGAAAACTTCCGTGTGAAATGTCAGAAACCATATCAGGATATTTTTCTGCAAATAAAAGTTATACTTCTGCCCTGGCCGCTGTGGCTCAGTTGGTTGGAGCGTCATCCTGTAACTGAAAGGTTGCGGGTTCGATCCCCAGTCAGGGTACATATAAGATGCAACCAATGGATGTTTCTCTCTCCCTTCCTCTTTCTCTAAAAGCAATGAAAAAATGTTGTCGGGTGAAGATTAAAAAAAAGTCAGGGGGGAGGAGAGGGGAGAAAATGCAGACAACTGTAACTGAAGAACACTAAAGTAATTTTTTTAAAAAGTCATACTTCTTCCACTTTTTCTCCAAGCCCACTTTGGCGTTACAGAGATTGTGGTTACACATGTAACTTTATTTTCCACCCTTGTGTCCTACAGACCTGAGCTGTGAGAGGACAGGGACCAGGTGGCCTCCGTCGCCGGCTGTGTCCCCCGTGGGTGCTTATTGTGTAGTGCTCACCCCAGTAGGACATCTGTGGCGTGAACGAGTAAATGGACTGTGGAGAACGTGAATCTGGAGGCATATTCCTGCCAGGCAGTTGCTTGATCCGCTTTCTCACAGTTCAGATTGACCAAATGCGCTGCTTCTAACCACCCATTAATCAAGACGGCAGAGGCTATGGGAAGGGGCTTGGACCTCGGTTTCCCTGTGTGTAAAGGAGACCACCTGCAGGACTCCCTGAGGGCTGCCGCGAGGGGAGAGATGTCCTGCACGCAGTGCGGGGGCTCAGCGCTCTGGCCGTGGTGATTACTGCACCCGGCTGACTTTCAAGTGCAGCCTCCCAGCGGAGCAGGCACAGAGCCAGGGCTGGGAGCCGCACGCCATCGACCGTGCACAGCCGTTTCTCGGCTTTTCCCAGTGACTCGGGTCACTCAACGCACATGACTGAGACACAGAAAAACGTTGCGTGGCTTCTTTCCTGGCTCTGAAAACAGCTCTTCTACAGTTCTGAGCGGCAGTGCCCTGGTGGCGGGGAGAAAGGCTTTTTGTTTTTTGTTTTCCTGACAGTGCGCTACACGGGTCACAAGGCCACTGTGGTCAGCAGGAGCTGGCCCGACAGCAGCTGTGTTATGCGTTGTGGCCACCGTGCAGGGACGGGGCTTCTGCTCCGCTGTGGGGCGGGGACGTGGGGGCTAAAGCGTACTTCTGGAGCTGGGAGTGGAGCAGAAGCAGAGCGGGGTAAGGGAGCTGGGAGGACCCCAGAATTCACCTCTGCTGTGCCCAGAGGAGGTCGCCAGCAGGAAAGGCACCTCTCTGTACCCACAAACATGTACACTGAAGTGAGTGCGGGAGCACCTGTCAACAGGCCACTTGATTCGGGGAGAAGCCGTGTGCTGCTCCTGACTCAGCCGGGTCTGGGTTCGCATCTCAGCTCCGCTGTGACTCTGGACAAGGGACTTAACAGGCGCTGGGCTCAGGTCTCTCACCTCCCATAGCCCAGAGGGGCTATGCAAACAGGAGGGATTCCAGGTGCAGTTGGGCTGACACCCGTTTCAACGTGGCCCACTGAAGGCTCTGGACTCATGTGTGTAGTCCAAGGCCACCAGGCCCAGAAAAGCCAAGTGACTTGCCCAGGGCCACACAGCAAGAGCCAGGCACACAGGCAGAGCCGAGGCTGGTTCCGCTGCTCCCTCACCTTTCTTTCTAGAATGTTTCCATCTGTTTGTATGAATTCAATAAAAACAAGGAAAATCAGAGGATGATTTTAATCCCTAAACACACGGTGGCCTTTCTAATAGTTTAAACTCAAGCGGGGCCCTGACCTGGACAGAGCGTGACACGCCTCTAGCGATTACCCGGCCTCCCCTTTCCCACAGAGCGAGCCCTGCCCTGCCCCGATATTACTTTTCCTGTTTGACCAGTTTTACAGTTTCCCCGAACCTGTTTTTTTATTGCCAGCAAAACAGGCTCTTTAAAATGCCACCCAGAACATGCCAGGAGGGGGGTGGATGGTTTTCGAGCTCCTCATCTTGCCTCCAGGAAGACGTCTCAAAAACAGACAAAGTAAAGACAGAAAACAAAAGAAAAATCAGATATGATTCTACCGTCTTTGTAGGACGAACTCTAATACGCACAGATTCTAAACACGGCTAAGCCTTGGTTGTCTGGAATGAGTGGCAAATGGCCCCTTCTGTTTAGTACAGAAGGTTTTTCTAAGCCTGCTCCTCAGCCCAGGAGGCATAAGAAAAAGATCAATAAACCTGATTACAAAACCCAGAGACCTTCTATCTGGAGAAGTTCCGTCACCGACCAGAGCCAACAACAAACCGAGAGGGCGTGGGGCCGGCCTGTGTGACAAGCATCACAGGACGCACTCCATTGTCCCTAGTGCGTAAAGAGCTCGAAAATCAGTAAGAAAAAAACAACCCCTCTAGAAAAACGGGCAACTCACAGAAGAAATGAAGACACTTAACCTCAATACTAGAAAGATAATATAATGAAGACTCCTATTTTCCATCGACCAAATTTTATGAATGCACCAATCTTCTGGAGTAGAACCATTCTGGAGAGAACTCGTCAAAACGGAACAAAAATGCCCCTGCTTTCGTACAGCAAGCCATTTGCGGTTTTCTAAACAGGGCCACCGTTGAAAACAGGACTGGTGACAAAGGTGTGGCCCGGCCATGTCGCAGGCCGCCCTCAGCCCTTCACTGAGGGGCTTTCCACGCCACGGCTTCCAGTTTTTAGGCAAGCTTTGTGTAATTTTTAAAAAACTCCCCTTGACAGTTGACGGTCACTTCCCCCTGCTTGGTTTCTGCTCCATACTCGGAAAACAAACGGCCAACTGTGGCAGTGTCACCTGCAGACTAAGAGGAGACAGGCACCAAGCAAGCATTCCGTGCGCGACCTCTGGGATGGTTCTGGCTGGACGAGGGACACCTGGGACTTCCTGCCTGGATCCCTGCCACAGTTCAGACCAGCGAGACCGTCCAGCAGACGGAAGGCCCCCACGCCAGCAGGCACCATGTGCCACACAGAATCACTCACTTCCTCTTTTCTGGCTTCAGCGCGGTTGGAAAGCCTCGGCCGGTCATGCTCCGAGCCAGGCGACAGCGCATGTCTGGAAATTCCGTGGGAGCCGCCCCTCAACGCCTGCCTCTTCAGACAGCCATCTCTTCCGACAGGCGTTGTTCCCGACACTGGGCAGCTAACTAGGCGACCGAATCGCCCACCCTCTCATCTCACCTCAGGGGTGTTTTTCATTCAAGAACAAAAGGCATTCTGTTTTTAAGATGCACAGCTTCACTTTCAGCCTGTGTGATTCAGGACGGAACGCCTAACCCAACGCTAAATGCTTATTTCAAAAAGGACGACGGCCCGGCTGCCTGCACCACACGCCAGGAGCCTGGTCAGGGGAGGCTCCACTTCAAAGTCACCCCCCCCCCCATAGCTGGGTAATAAGGCTCCATTATTAAACGCGTGGAGGCAGATCACCTTTACAGTCCTGGGTCACAGAGGTCATCATGGGAGGCACTCAGATTACATCTGATGCAGATGAATCATTTATTAATCGGCGGGCGTGTGGGGGCGCCATTGCACGCACGTGCATCGCGGCTCAGTGTGCAAAAAGGCCTGTTTTGAAGGATGAGAGCCCCGAGAATGCCCACCTTCCTCAACTAAACCCTCTCTAAATTCTCCCATCTAAAGGGGAAAGTACGTTCACAAAACAGTCCAAAATGTGGCTTTTAAAAGTCGCCCCCAGGACACACCAACCCTTTGTCCGAAAGCAGCCTTGGGCTGGGGACGCAGTGCGACGGTGGTTTCTCTTACTTGTTGTGGCCTGGGAAAAACCAACCTCTCTGCACCCCAGTTTCCTTGTCTGTAAAAAGAGGCTAAAAACAGGCCCTCGCCCCAAAGGGCTGCTGTGAGGATTAGGCGAGGTCGTATCACGAAAGGGCTAAGCAGTGTCCGGCGTCTAGTCAATGCTCAATAAATAGAAGGTATTCTTCATGCTTATCACTGTTATTACATCCTCATTTTCATCTTTTTCAATAAGGAAAGCTTTTCTTTAGAAAGGAAAGCTACAAAAGAAAGATCCAGTGGTCAAGAAATCACAGGAAAAAGAGAGGAAGGGAGCCCTGGCTGGTGTGGCTCAGTGGATTGAGCACGGCAGGCCTGTGAACCAAAGGGTCGAGGGTTCGATTCCCAGTCAGGGCTCGTGCCTGGGTTGCAGGCCAGGTCCCCAGTAGGGGGGGCATGTGAGAGGCAACCACACATTGATGTTTCTCTCCCTCTCTTTCTCCTTCCTTTCCCCTCTTTCTAAAAATAAATAAAATCTTTTTTTTTAAAAAAGAGCGCAGAAGGGAAGGAAGAGGTAGAGAGAGAAAATGGTATGGACCGATTGACCGACATGAATAAAATAGGCAGGAACCCTCCTGTCGTAAAATAACGACCCCGAATGTATTCCAGACTATCAAAAAAAAGTGATCTCAGAAGGAAGTGGAGCAAGAAACTTGGAGAAACAGCAATGTAGATAATGAATTATTTCTCAACACGAGGAAGCGTGTGTTGGCCGCACAACCGCGGGGACAGAAGGCAGGTTTTCATAGGACCCTGGAGAGGACTAATCTGCCGTAACGACTTTTAAAAGCTCAGATACAGTTAACACTAAAAAACCAAACCCTGATACAAGTAACACCGGAAGAATGTAACAAAGGGAGTTAACACCCACCCAGGCCATTTTTCACACTGAAACACCGAAACCCAGGCCTGGAGCCCAGCACGTCCACTCCACCAAGCATCTAGAAATAAGCAAGCACGGGTCACACCAGATGGGCCCTGCCACCACTTCCCTTCCCCCTTTCCTGTCTTGGAAGAAGGCTTCCAACATCTCTGGGTGTGCTGGTCTCCCCGGCTTCGCGACCTGGTCAAATCCCTTCACCACTCAGAACTACAGTTTCTTCTTCTATAGAATTGTGCCAATTCCTTTTAATTCATAAGATCTTTATAAGGATTGGGAATGTGATATCAGCTGGCTCGATGCTTGACACGTGGGGACCACTCAAAACAAGAGATTGCGCAGGCTATGATAGGGGTCCTGCATATTTTACGAAGCCCCTTGTCACGTGTTCTTTCCATTCCTGGTCAGTTCAGCAATGGCCAAGCACCCATGCTCTGCCAGGGGCACCACTGTGCCCTGACTTCTGCCCCTAAGGGACTCACATGGGGGGCCTCCAAGCAGCCTGATGCAGTGGCCGCCACATGGATGGGGAGCGGAGGGAGGTAAGGGCTAGCTGAGCTAGCAAGTGACAGAGCAGATGCTTGGCTCTTTCTCTTCCTGCTTCTCCATGTATTCCCTCTGGGAGTGGAG
>PVJI01011271.1:0-56790 GCA_004026765.1 Micronycteris hirsuta
CCATACTGTTTTCCACAATGGCTGCACCAGTCTGCATTCCCACCAACAGTGCAGTAGGGTTCCCTTTTCTCCACATCCCCTCCAACAGTTATCTGTTGCTTTGTTGATGGCCATTCTGACTGGTGTGAGGTGGTATCTCATTGTGGTTTTAATTTGCATCTCTCTGATGGCTAATGATGTTGAGCATCTTTTCATATGACTCTGGGCCCTCTGTATGTCCTTTTTCTAGAAGTGTCTGTTCATGTCTACGCAGCAGAAAGGAAGAAGGAGCTTATACCCTTTGCAACAGCATGGATGGAACTGGAGAGCATTATGCTAAGTGAACTAAGCCAGGCAGTGAGGGACAAATACCATATGATCTCACCTTTAATTGGATCATAATCAACAAAAGCAGAAAGCAAGCAAAACATAACCAGAGACATTGAAATTAAGAACAGTCTAACAATAGCCAGGGGGAAGGGGGCAGGGGACAATGGGGAGAAGGGTTTTCAGGAAACACTGTAGAGGACACATGGACAGAACTAAGGGGGATGAGGGAGGTTGGGGGGGGGAGGTGGGGTTGGAGGGGAAGGAAGAGGATGCAAATAACTGTAATTGAACAACAATAAAGTAATTATTAAAAAAAAACAAAAACAAAACAAAGTGGAGTTGGGAAGCTCTGGAAGGGGTGTCTTCATGCAGGTACCCCCCATGGACTTTAAAATGTGGGCAGGAAGAAGCTTACTTCACAACCCCAGCAGGAGGAAGAAGATTTTCTCCTTGCCTAGCAATAGCGCAGCCAATGAGAAACCACCACACTCAGCCAATGAGGAGGTACTGCAACTCTGAACTCTCACTTTCCTCCAATGGAGTTTTGTTCATAACCGTGGCTCCTAGCTTCCTCCCTTTTCTCTGAAGAACAACACTCTTCTCCTTTGTTCTTCCCGCTTACCCATTGTTTGCCATAGTTTGCATGTTGCAAATCGTAATTCCTCTGCTCTTCCGGAGTAAACTTATTCTTGCTGGTAAAATAACTGGCTGTTTCATTTTTAAAGTTGACAAGTCCACCACTTTATTTGTTTTCTATTTGTCCCATCTGTTTTTTTTTTGTTCCTCTTTTTCCATCTTAGATTAATCAAGTAGTTGTTAGCATTCCATTTTCCTTTATTGTATTTATAATAGAGAGTGCTTTTCTGCTAATTCCAACACTAAATGATCAGTGATTCTGGGTTTTTTGGTTGTTATTGTTGATCATGGCTTCCATTCGTTGCATATGGGCACAGCGCATCATGTATTGCATAGATTCTGGATTGTGATTGTCCTCTGATGAGCGTTGAGTTTTGTTCTGGCCTGCAGTTACTTTACTGCTGGGTCTCCTTAATCCATAGAACCTCAGTTCCAGGTTCTCTTTGGATATGTCTATTTTGGTTTTTCCTTTGATTCTAGGGTGTATCCTGTAGTCCTGGGTTGCATTATTTACTCCTAAGGTTTGGCCCTTTCTGCTGAGGTTTTGGTAGAAAGTCTAACTTGGCGAAATGTCTACTTCAAGCTCTATCTCCTAGCATTTGCTTTTCTGTGATATCTTGTGTGAACATAACATCCCTTAATATAATAATACCGATGGTGTGTAATACAGTATACACCGCTGATGACAGAGTTACATAGAAGTCCCGCATTTATCCTTTTTCAAGATGGAAATTCTTGGTTCCTAGATGTATTGTGCTTTAATTCAGACTTATAAGATCTTCAGCTATGTAATGAAAAATTATGAATACTTTACTTATAAATTATGAATACTTTACTTATAAAAAGCCCCATAAAACAGAGATGCTTTGCTTTGATTTTTTTAATGTAAAAGATTCTTTTACTGTTTGCTAAAAGTAGAAAACTGGAGTTGTTTGGCTCCACGGATGATCAGGAGGAGGAGGAGGAGGAATATGGTTGTAATGATGGTGACGCTGACAACGATGATAGTGATACTAAGTAATATTTGTTGGGCACTACTGTATGCCAGAAAGTGTGCTGAGGCAATTAATTCCTTAAATCTTCCAATGACTCTTGGGTTAGGAAATTTATAATTCATATTTCTGGATGAGAAATCCAAGGCTTAATGAGGGCAAAGAACGTGCCCAGTGTCCCACTGTTGATAAGTGGCATGAAAGTGCTTTCAGTGGGAATTTTGAATTGTGTGTTTTATGTTTTTATGTGTTGCTACGTTTTACATCAGATTTGTGCAGGGAGGGGCGGAGAAGTGACTGGCAGTGAGGCTTTCTGATAATTAAATGGCACTGACAGCCTCAGTGACATCTGGACACGACAGGGATTGGCATACACGTGGGGCAAGTGGAACGTTCGCATTTTACCAGAGGCGTCATTGGGTGACTTGTATTACGCCCCACGTCTGACTCGGTGAGTCTCTGAGTGTCTCCCTCCTCCTCCCCCCTCCCTCCCCTTCCCCCCTCCCTCCTCCTCCCCCCTCCCTTCTCCTCTTCCTCCTTCGCTTTCCTCTTTACCTTCTTCATTTTTTAAAAACAGAAGATGTTACTTGGACCCTCCCTATTGCTCAGTGCCAGAGCTGAGCCTAGAACCTCAGTCCCCCGACTCTTGCCCCCCGGGCTGCCGTCGCGTGTGACTTCCTCTGTGCCCAGCAAGGCGTAGGCTCCGCACATTGAGCTGGTCCTTTCCCGGTCCCATTGGGGTCATTTGGCTCTCAATGACCTCTGTGAGTCAGCTCGTCAGGATTGCTGCTTTCTAGCACAACAAACTCTTTCTCCAAAGAAAGTTCTTTGGCCAGCATCTCCCCGTTTTCCCTACCACTTCCTGTTCTAAGATGAGTAAGTTCCAGTCGCCTAACCTACAGCATGGTGACTATAAGTAACAGTGCTGTATTATGTATTGGAAAGCTGCTAAGAGAGTAAATCTTAAATGTTCTTATCACAAAAGACAATCGTTATGTGACGTGATGGAGGTATTAGCCAACACTATGGTGGTAACCATTTTGCATTATGTAAGTTTATCAAACCAACAGGCTGCACTCCATAAACCTATACAATGGCCGTTACATCTCAGTAAAGCTGGCAAAGGGAAGTCCTGACTGTTCCCTCCTGTGTACTACCACGCTTCTGTGGGGTGTCTGCATTCCTGGAGAATATAAGGTGACACGCACACCATCCCTCAGGGTGGTGTCCTCGCGTCCACACGACCTCCGTGATGTGAAAGCTCCTGTGGGCTTGGTTTTAAATATCAGGAAAAGGGATGAGACCGAAAGTTCAGGGAGGTGTTTCTTTCCACACAGACCAGCTTCAGCACCTGGAGGGCACCACCCATTTTGGGCTGAGAATACCTGCATTTTGGGCTGAATGTCTGCAGCTGGCAACATGGTGCTTTCTTGGGTTCTGTTCCCCTGTCCTGGGAGCAGAAGTGGGAGGCAGAGTCCTGTCCATTCCTTCATGTCTGCAGCCTCAGCTGTGCATTGACCATGTCCCCTTGGGCCAAGTCCTGTGCCAGGCCGTGGGAGCAGGGGATGCATGATGCCACAGGCCTGCCTCCCTAGTGAGGTCATGTTGCTGGTGGACAGTGGGGTCCTTGGAGATTGAGATGCAGCCAGGTGAGTCTTTGTGGCACAGGGAGTGGCTAGTGCAGGAGCACTTGCCGGGAGTTATGGGGGTGCAGTGGAGTTGGGGCTTGTGTGGGAAGGATGGCATTGCCCAGAGTGGGAGCAGCTCGGCCTGGGGTCGGCTGGGTCCTCCTACCTGTAGACCTCGCTGTTGGCTCTCCAGCTGGTTTCCAGGAATCAGAGCAACTTCTCTCTCTCTTGACGCTCACTCTATGCCAGGTGAGGCTCTTGTGCTTTGTGAGTGGTGAGCTCATGGAGTCCTCCCAGCCACATGGTGATGTTGCTGCCTCACTTCACAGGCCGGGAGACCGAAGTGCAGGGAGGGCCATGAGTGATCCGTCCCTGGTCGTTTACCTCCAGCAGGAGGTAGAATTGGAGCCCAGGCCTGCCTGGCCCTGATATCTCTTTGTTCCCGTCACTCTGTTGTTGCAGTTGGGGGGGGTAGCTTTCCTGAGCCACCCACACACCAGCCCCCTTCCCCCCCCACCCCGTGCCTCTTGGTTATAACAAACTCATAGTCACACATGGTCAGGACCAGTGCCGGGGATCCCAGGATCTGAACGGACTTCCCAGTATCAAATTCTGCCTCCACCTCTGCATGGGTTCCTCAGTTTATGAATCTGCAAAGTGGGGAGAGGAGCAGTACCTACTGGGACCTGTCAGGGGTGAATGCCTGCATGCAGAGAGCACGCCGCAGATGTAAGCTATTATTTCCACGTTCACCGCTGCTCATCTAAAAATTTCCCTATCTTTCTCTTCGTCCTGCCTTCGGAGCAAAATGTCCGCTTCTATACACCCTTCTCCCAATGGTCCCCTTTTCACCCTGGCCTTGTCTTGTTCCCAAGAGCCACTTGTTTATAAGAATGATCTGTTTTAGGCCACCATCATCGTTGTTTCTTGAACAAGTGGAACCTCTCTCTGATGACAGCGGGCATTGTTGGAACCCGGAGCCTGCCTCCGGGGAGCCCACAGAAGGGGCCTCTGGAGCCTCGGAGGGAGCTTGATTAATTATCTCTGTACTCGATGCTGCAAGTGTGGTTCCCGGTTTCCTGTGCCTCTAGAGCATGCATTATCTGCTTTGAATTAATCCAGGAAAACTGTTCTCTAAAGTCTCCCCACTGCTGTGTCAGCCCTTCAGATTATTGCTGGAGGGTTTTGTTTTTCTTCTCAGAGAGTCTAAAGGTATGTCAAATAATTTTTGGATGCAATTCAATTATTTCAAGTTTGCAGAAGAAGAAGAATAGAAAAGAACTTTGGGACGGTGGTGTTCCAGAAGGGAGTGTTCTCGGTGTCAGTGTTTCTGTTTGTTTGTTTCTGAGGTGATCTGAAAATCACCCTGGGGTTTGCTGCTGGGTGCCCTGGAAATCAGGAGCCTGCGCGGGAAATCAGAAAGCAGGCCTTGCTCTGGTGGGAGCTGGGCTCCCTTCCACACTGCACGGAGGCAAGTCCTAAGTACAGGTCAATGTCAGATACACATAAGTCCGGGTGTAAGTTCTCTTTGTGGCCTTGGGTTATGAAACCATTTGCCCCATTTGACTGTGAGCTTCTAGAGAGGGGGGCCCTTGACTTCTGTGTTCACCACTGTCCTTTCCATCCCCTCCATTCCGTGGTATGTTCCTAGCTCATAGTAGATGCTCAGGAAATACTGAGAGCTGCAGTGCGGGGACTTCAGAGCACACTTCTGCCTATTGGAGGAAGGTGCTCTTCCAGTCGGGGTCTCCCAGGCCTGCACTCAGGAAGACAGGTCAAGGCTTGCTCTTGGGACAGACAGAGAAGCTCAGAGGAAAAGTTGCAGGAAGGCATGGGTCCCCTAAGGGAGGCAACTTTTCATCTGCAGGGAAAAGACAATGGAGAAAATGCCAGGTGCTACATGGAGATACCCTGTGGGTTTGCCCCTCTGTCAGGTCCCCAGTAAGGGAAGGGTGACCCCTGGCCTGCCCACACTGGGCTCTGTCATTTGGAGGCTGTGCAGGGTAGGACAGAGCAGGGAGGTGGTGAAGGTGATGGTGAGGGAGTGTGGCTGTGTGTGTTTGGGTAAATGTCTGGACATACCCTGTGGTTGGCAAGGTCTCCATCCCCCGTGGATCCCACACCCACAGCTGGCTGCCCACAACCTCTTTGTACAGGGTCTTCACTGGAGTCAGGTACGAGTTCCCAGGTGCACACCCTGTGGTCAGCCACTTTGCATCCCTTCCCAGGATGTGAGCTGTTTCGTGTGGCTGCATTTCCTCTTCCACAAGGATGGCTTTTAACCAAATTGTGTTTGCTAGAATTCTTTTCTTTTAAATAAGTGATTTTTCAAATCATGAAAAATATATAGGCTCGGTGCAGGAAACTTATACAAGACAGAGAGACATTGAAGGAAAATGAAATTATTTGGGATTCTATAAATCAGAGAAAACCTCAGCTCACATTTCAGTTCGTGTTCAGTCACGCTACCCCCCACCCATCATAATACATAACCTTGCTCTGCACATAAAGTTTGCCTCATCTGAAATAACATTTTGTAGGCTGCCTTTTTCACTTGGCATTGCACCCTCAACATCTTTATATGCCAAAAAGTCTTTTTCCCCAACTTGCTTTTTTTAAAACCGTGGAGGGCGACAGAATATGCTACCCCCAAATATGCCAGTTTGGCATAAAAGATTATTTTGAGCTGAGGGAAAGTGAGCAGAGGCAGTTGCAGAAAACACTCCCTACCTTCTCTCTCGTTACCTAAAAGCAGGTCATACATTTTCAAGACCGTCCCTCCTCCTCCGTCTACCAGGAGGGACAGAGCTTGGACGCTGGGATGACACCGAATCCTGTCAGCCTGGAGATGGCTCCAGAGGAAGCTACATAACTAACTTTACAACTAGCCTTTATGGATCAATAACTTCCTTCCACAGTTTGCTGCCCTTGGAAGCCCCCAACTCCTTTAATTTCTCCTCTTATTTATGCACAAGTTCTTGTTCTTTACTGGGGGTGCTGTATAAGCTGGAGTTCTAAGCCACAGCTTGGAGTTACTCACTTTCTCTTGAGTATCTTCCATGTGTACAGGAGGTTTACATGTTAATACACTGTTTCTTTTTCTCTTGTTGATCTGTCTTCTATTGTAGTGGTCCCAGCTGAGAACTCATAAGGGTGGAGGAAGAGTTTTTCCTTCTGTACAGCTGCAGTGCAGTCCAGTAAGTGAAGGCAGAGAGTTTAACACCATCAGCCACTGGCATTGGACATTAGTAGGCAGTCTCTGGATTTGGGTTGGTATAGACAGCACTGTTGAACATTCTGGCTCATGCATTACTTAATACTGAGGCTTAATACTTGGTGAGGAATTTCCGCATTAAAGCATTTTTCCCCCCTCCTTTCCAAATTGCGCCTGGAAAGGTTGTACCAATGTGCATTCCTCCTCAACATGCAGCACCTGATCCAGCCGGTTCTCCGTGTTATTTGTGCTCTCCTGTCTCTTGCTGGAGAAACCTTTGCAGAACATTCTTTTCAGTTCCTCATGCCCCACCCTATGGCATGATCACATTTCCTCGTTTAATTTTTTGGGGGCAGTACTGATTTTACTTGGAAATGATGCTGTGTGTTGCTCGTTAGCATTTCTGTTTGCTGGCCACCTGCTCAGCTCGTTGTAAGCTCTGTGAGTGCAGGGACCTTGTCTGTCGGGGTCACTGCTGTCCAGCAGGGCGTTTCCACCCTTCCACCATTCATACTACACCTGTGCATCTCAGTGTGCAGGGCAAGTTTGCTGAATGAATAAATGTCACCCGCATGGTCAGTGACACTCATAGTATCATGCATTTTAAAAAAGTATTTTATTTATTTAAAGGATGCTAAACATGCTTTAACCTCTGCTGGCAGCCAGTGGCCCTCAGGTGGTCCTGGGATTGCTTTTGGTGCACTGAAGTATACCAAAGGCCCCTTTCCCATGCACTACGGGATTTTAATTATTGTGGTTTTCTTCTTAGAGTTTAACGTTGTTCTGTCTTCTTGAAAAGCTACAGACTGTATGCTTACTTAAAGCAAGTTCCATTTCCTCTTCTGATTTAAAGCTGCTAAACTGCCAAGGTCTTGAAAGGAAGATAGTCACTTTATAATCATTATTGTGCATAAAATAAGAGTTAGTAGGTTTATCGTGAGGGTCTGAGTTGCTCTCCTGTTTTAAGTGCTTGAGTGATCTGCAGGCCGGAGGCTTTTGTGATTGCTGGCTGGTTCTGCTGGAGGGACGGCGCTCACTGCTGAGTCCCAGTGAGCGAGGTGTTAACATTTCTCATTACTGAGTCTGTGCCTCCCTTGAGTCCAAGGGGAGCATGTCTTCTGACTAATATCGTAGTTTGAGGTTGAACATGTGGCGCATCCAGAGAGCACTGGCATTGGCCCTGCACCTGGGGCACCACTGGGGGAGGGCTGCCGTCTGGGGTCCTGCCTCAGGACCTTGACTCTGACCTCCTCTGTCAAAGGTTTTTTATCAGCAACTTGGATAAAGACATAGAAAGCAGGTTTATCAAATTTGTGAATGATGCAAAACCAGGATGGAAGGCTAATATGTAGGATAATAGAATCAAGATTCATAAAAATCTTGGCAGGAATGATGGGTCTGAAAGTAACAAGGTAACCCTAACTGGATTACATGGGAAAGTCCCGCGGCTCATTCCCACAGAGCCGGCAGCAGCGCCCACCATGGGAGAGGCTGGGCTGGAAGGCAGTTTGTGCACAGCAAGGCCTGTGGGTTTCCTAGGTGGTGATTTTAAAAATTAACTATTCCTTATGTATTATTAACTGCAGTGGGAGCTCCACATCTAAAGGATGGTAAACTGTCTCATAGCACATCCTTCCCGAGCCCTCCTCCCAGCTGTGCCTCTCTCCCACGCCCTCGCCTCTCTCCTACTGGATTTCAGGTCCCAGTGGGGCTCTAACTTCTTCCAGGGAGCTTTCTCTGAGTCTGCAAGATGGAGTCAGTTATGCTCTCTTAAGTGATCAGACTACTCTTTGCCATTGAAGTGTTTACCAAATGATGTGGCCATTATCTGTCTGTCTTCTGCTTTGAACTCAGGACTCCCGAAAGTCAGGAATTGTATCTGCTGTGTTAGATACTTTGCCCTGAGCGGGGACACCATGGCTGGCACACAACACATGCCCAGTGATGCCCCAGTCAGTGGCAACTCCATTCTTAGGGTATGGAGTGGGGTTCTGGACCCCACATCTCTAGCTCTTGCACCCCCATCACCACCAGGTAGTGACCGGTTTGCAAACCCTGTCCTGTTGGGAGCAGGTGATGGAATTGTGGATGCTCAGGCTGGCCATGCCCCCGTGTGGACCATCCTGGGAGTTCCAGAGTGGCACAGGGGGTGGCAGGGAGAAGGGGCGACTCCCCTCTTTGAGCAGAAGAGCTTGGACCTCACTGGAGCTGTCTAACCATGCACAGACAGCCTGCTTGATGGGAGGCTCCCATTAGCCCCTGTGCTGCATTTGTGGAGAGGGTTTATCAGTTGGAAGGGGAGGAGTTGAAAGCTGTAAGGTAATAACAACCACATCATCAACAGCACACCCTTCCTGGGCCCTCCCGGGGCATCTGGCACTTTGTGTAACTGCATCCCCATGGCCTCCCTGCAGGGTTTGGTGTCCCTCTTATCTGTGTTCAGCAGGTGAGGACACGGGGCCCCGTTAGTTAAACCCAGCTAGTAAGTAGCTGATAACTGAAGTTTGGTCCCAGGCGGAGGGCCCCTGGTGCTGGGATTCCAGTCTTGGGGTTTTGCAGCACCTCCTCTGGTGCCTGCTGCATGTAGGTATTTGTCGGCTGTGGACTTGGTGCCTGCCTTGTAAAGTCCCATCTGCCTCCTCCGTCAGGGTTCTTGGGTTGGCATCTGGCCTTTCTCTGCCTCCGCTCTGGTGGTGGAGACACCCCCCCTGAGGACAGCAAGTGGCTGAGCACGTCCACGTTATTGATGGACCTCAGGGCAGGGTGGGGTGATGGGCGGACCTCATGGACCGGAAGTTGGATAGTCCTGGGTTTGAGTCTGTGCTGCTGCTTACAGGCAGGCGGTGGGACTGCAGTCCAGTCAAGTACTTGCCGACTCTGAACCTCGGCTGTGAAACGTAGAATTAGTCTCCTGTTCTGAAAAGCACTTGCCTCTGGGGTGCACTTGAGAAAAGGTGCCGTCGTCCCCATCTGCTCTCAGGTTCTCAGCTCCTGCTTGAGCTCATTCGAAATCTGTCGTCCAGACAAGCTGAGCGTGTCCACGAAAACCAGTTAGACCGAGACGTTCCACACAGTGCGTGCAGCATGAACGTGGAGTCAGATGGCAGAGCGGAATCAGATCACAAGACTCTCCTGGCCTCCCGCTGTGCCCTTTGTCCTCCTGCGAGAGAGAGAGAGAGAAAGAGAGAGAGAGAGAGAGAGAGAGAGAGAGAGAGAGAAAGAGAGAGAGAAAGAGAGAGAGAGAGAGACCCTTCAAGATGTAATTCATTTTCTGTAAGTCTCTTCTGTACCCAGAAATATGTTTACAGATCCTTTACCAGAGGGAATATCAGTAAAGCCACGCGTTTTTCTCTGACATTATAGAGAGCATCCATTCATTCCTCCATAAATTCTCTTGAGCACTGGTTAGACATCAGGCAGAACTGTGACCCTGGGGATGGAGCCGTGAACAAAGCAGATAAAGTTCTTGCCCTCATGGAGTTCGTATTCTAACTTGGTGAGAAAGGCTACAAATAAGCACGCAAGTAAAATTATGGGCTGCTGGATGGTGATGAACTGCAGGAAAAAGAAAACACGGGTGAGGAGGAGGGGGAGGAGGGCCAGTTTGGAATGGCCGGGTGTCACTGTTCTGTCCAGAAATGTCCGAGAGCAGAGACATGAAGGAAGTGAGGAGGGAGCCATGCAAGTGCCTGGGGAGAAACACTCTAGTTAGAAGGAGCAGCGTGGACAAAATTCGTGCCATGAGGGCATGCTTGGCAAGTTCAAGGGGAGCCCACTGTGGCCAGCGTGGGTGGGAGAAAAGAGAGGACAGTGGCAGCACAGAGGGACTGGGCGGTTGCTTCTGGGCCCTGGGTCCAGCCGCCTTGTGCATCTCCTCTTCTGGTCACTGTTCAGGTGCCGTGGGAACGGGACTGGACCGCCCCGTGGTCTCTGCCCGGGAGTCGGCGTCTGGGAACACAGCTCCAGGTGGCAGAGCCAGGCTTCTAACCCGGACTCACGTGGTCCCCAGTCCTCGCCCCTCTCACCGTGCTGGGCTAGCAGAGACGCCCGCTCTCCCTCGCCTCCCCTGGCAGCAACCTTCTGGTTTCCTGCACCGCTGCCCCCAGGGGCCCGGGGGCACTCAAGCCCCGCAGCGGTGGCCCCTGGCGCTGACCAGGAAGGAACAGAGCCCACCCCCTCCCCTCCGGGAGGTGCTCCCTGCTGAGGTTTCATCCTCGTCCACGTGCTCGCCGGGAAGACTCTTCATCCAGGTCAGAACTGGGATAAGTTAGACGTTAATATTTGAGGACAGGACATGGAGTTGGTACTGGCCCCCATTAGTGCCGAGTGACCCTTTTGAGGGCCCCAAAGGTGACTTTGAGAGAAGTGGCCAGGAGGAGTTTGCTCATGTGCACACAGTGGAGCTTAATAATGCTGTCCTCTGAGGGTCTCATGAGCACTGCATGAGTCAATGCTTGCAAAGCACCTGAACGTGCAGGATACACACTGTGAGCCTTCTGCCAGTGTCCACTGTGGTCACCAGCACAGGCCTGCCACAGGCCCTGGAGTGGGTGGGGGAGGGGAAGACAGGTAAGGGCTGGGCCCTCAGGCAGCTTCCAGCCTGGTGGGCAAATACCTCGCCAACAATAAGCAAACGTCTGAGTGGTAAGAAGGGCCCACACAGGGTATTAAAAAGTGTGATGTAATTGATGTAATAGTGGCTGAGCAGCTACAACGGTTGCTAACATTTTTGGGATTGTCTTGTCTATTTTTTTTCTTATGCATGTTTGCATGTAATGTAAATAACATAGAAATGGGAGAGTGCAGGAGTTTGCTTTCATGTAACTCTGTGTCCCCGCAACCAACCTACTGGCAGAATAACGTCCCCCAGAGCTGTCCACGCCCTAATCCCTGGAGCCTGTGAATACGTTACTTGACGTGCAAAGGGGATTCAGCTTTCTGAGGCAGTTAAGGTGCTAACTGGCTAGCCTGGAGATGGGGGGTTATCTGGGGTCAGTCTAACCACACGAGTCCTTAGAGTGGAAGAAGAGGCAGAGGAGAGGGTCAGGGAGATGCAATGGGAATAGACTTGACCTGCTGTGACTTTGAAGATGAAAGAGCCACACGCCAAGGAATGAGGGTGGCCTCGAGCAGCCACACAGGCAGAGAAGCAGAATCTCTCTGGACTTCCAGAAGGGAATGCAGCCCTGCGGGCACTTTGATCTCAGCCCAGGGAGATCTGCATGAGACTTCTGACCTCCCTCTAGACTGAGCTCCCTCAGGGCAGGGGCTGTGCCTTATTCACTCTGGCTCCCAGTGCCTGGCACAGCCTCTGAGCTCTGCAAATGTTTACTCAGCTCTACACCTGCCGGGAGTTACTGCCTCCGAGCCAGGCCTGGAGGGGTGCCCTGTGTCTCTGTTCCCCAAACCCAGGCCCTTGCCTTGATGTTGCCCCTTGGGAGTGGCCTCCAAAGGCTTAGGGACATGCTGCCTGCCCAGGACAGGTGGCACAGAACACTGCCCCCTGGCTTAGCTCACAACTAACAGGGTTGCTTTCAGAAGGGGAGTCCCCCCAAAGTAGAAAGATTTGTGGGCGAGGCTCCAAACTTGTGTGTGTTTTTTGCCGCCGGGTGCTGTGGATTCCTTGTCACGCTTTTAAAATGACTGCTGTTGATTTATTCAGAGGGAAATAAATGAGGTAAAGACAAAAATCAAAGAGAAAATCCAAATAAAAGAGAAAACAGGAAAAGGTGGAAGAATCAAGAGGTGTGTCCCATTGATCTCCCCAGTTGCCTCCTGCCCGTCTCTTTGGAAGGCGGCTCTGGGGCAGCGGTGCCCCAACCTACCCGGTGGGGGTGGCCCGGCGATTCTGATTTAATCGGAGGCAGGAACCGCGACATTTTTCAAGGTTCCTCCAGTGAGTGCAAATGTGCAGCCGGGGTGGGGAACCGGCGCTGCAGGGCATTCTCGCTCTGCTCTGTTCTCACTTAGAAGCTCTCCAAGCCCTCAAAGTCATTAAATAGCGATGCTTAGAGGCCACCGTGAGCATTTCACAAATGCAGAGACCAAGGTTTAGATGCAAGGTCACCAGGCACTTGGTGGCCCAGTGACGACCGGGGCCCCCATGTGTGGACTTCTTGTGCCCAACTGCTGCCGCCGCCGACGGCCTCCGAGCAGGATGGCCCCCGCCAGCTCCCTCTGGGAGTGGCACCCGTGGCTTTCTTTCAGTTTCTTTAAAGTTTTCTTGTTTCTTTCCAAATGCTCCTTTTTTTAAAAAATAAAAGTATTTACTCACTTATTTTTAGAGTGAGGGGAAGAGAGGGATATAGAAAGGGAGAGAAACATCGATGTGAGAGAGAAACAGCAATCAGTTGCCTTTCGTACGTGCCCCAACCAGGGACTGACCCCGAAACCCAGGCCTGTGCCCTGACCGGGAACGGAACCACTGACTTTTCATTTCGTGGGACGATGCCCGGCCAACTAAGCCACTCCGATCAGGGCTCCACGTGCTTCTTAAAAAGATCGGCTGATGCCTTGACATGACCCTGGGCCCCTCTCTCCCCGCCTCCCCTCGATGAGGCAGGGCCACTTAGTGACTATGAGCATGGGCTGTCAGATCGGGGGGCACTAATACTGGGTGGCCTCTGAGAGCCTCAGTTTGACCATCTGTAAAAAGGGGGTAATACTGGTAAAACTCCATAGGGGTTGTAGGGTTGAAAAGATACACTGGGCATGTAGAGGGCCCGGAATGGTGCGTGGCACGTGAATGTCAGTGTTACAAATAATATTGTTTCAAACCACCACTAATAGAGGAAGAGAATGGGAGTTCAGGTGTCAGTCAGTACCCAGGTGTTGATGATGCATCTTTCACACATGATTTCGGCTTGCTTTGGAGCGTGCGTGGTGTGGTCCACGGTGTCCATCCTCGGCCAGACACAAGCCAGGCCTTCTCTTGGAGGCTGGTAATTGTGAGTTTCCAAGTGAGTCTAGGGTACAGGGAGCTTGCTAGCTTTGCACCAGGGGCTCATTGGGCATTTCCCCCTCATTTATCCTACCCATTTTGAGGTCATCCTGCTGGGGGCATTTCCTGTGGGGCCCCAGGCCCCTTGAACAAAGCCTGTAGGATTCAGAAAGGACCTGCCGCCTTGTCCTGCACGTCTGCATCGCATAAACATTTCCGTGCAAGTGATTGAAGAACGGGGTAACCGGCAGGATAACGGGGGGATAATTGTGGATAAATCAGCTTGATTACACTCTTTCCCAAACTTGATTATTCAGATTTGCAGTGCTTTGCGAAATCTCTAAAGCCAATTAAGGCTGGCTTCCAATGCCAACAGCAGATTCTGGGGAGGTCTCTCTCCCAAGTCTGCCAATAAGTTGAGAACAGTGAGAATAACTCCTCTGCTTCTGATTTTTTATATTTCTGAGGCAGCAGGGAGTTTTATTTTTATGCTTTTAAACACAGCAATTAGGAGTACAGGAGGGGCGGTACCAGCGGTTCTGCTGATTGGGTGAATCGAAGCTCAGACACGCCTCTGCTGTGTTCCGAGGAGGTGATCCTGATGGGGACATTGCCAGTTGCACTGGGTACCAAGCATTTGAAGACATGGGTACCATTTATCAAACAAGGTAAAGGACTTTGGGAAGACATTCAGGAAGAGAAGCAACAGCTGATTTACTTAGCTAGGTACTGTTTGCCTCCGTTCACCAGTGTTACTTGACCTTTAAACCCAGTTTCTTTTTTTTCTCCTTTCTTTCTCCAGCTGTAT
The DNA here is from genome assembly GCA_004026765.1 of Micronycteris hirsuta. Taxonomy (NCBI): domain Eukaryota; kingdom Metazoa; phylum Chordata; class Mammalia; order Chiroptera; family Phyllostomidae; genus Micronycteris; species Micronycteris hirsuta. The sequence continues at coordinate 14,528 of PVJI01011271.1, forward strand.
TGAGACATAATTGACACGGGATTGTATAAGTTTAGGCCGTACAATGCATTGATTTGATGCACTCGTACAGTGAGAAATGGTTACCACCATAGCATCAGCTGACACCGGCATCATGCCACATAATTAATGTTTCCGTTTTATAGAGAGGTACCTAGGATCTAGTTACTTAGAAAATATCAAGTATATAACAGTGTCATTAACTACAGTCATCATGCTGTGGGTTAGATCCTAGAATTTATTCTTCTTCTAGCTGTAAGTGTGCCCCCTTTGACTATTTCCCCTCATTTCCCCTCCCCATCCCCCAGCCCCTGGGGGCCACCATTCCAGTCTCTGATTCTACAAGTCTGGCTTTTCTAGGTTCCACATGTCAGTGAGGTCATGCAGTGTTCGTCTCTCTCCGTCTGACTTATTTCCCTGAGCACAACACGCTGGAGGTCCATGTTCTTGCAAATGGCAGGTTGCCCTCCTTTCTCATGGTTGGATGATATTTCATTGTGTGTGTGCACGCGCGTCGCCTGTTCTTTATCTTTCGTGTGCTGACGGATACGTAGGTTGTTTCCATATCTTGGCTATTGTAAATAACGGCTGCCCTGCACACGGGAGTGAAGGTATTTTTTGTCATCCTGTTTTTATTTCCCCTGGACATATACCCAGACGTGGAAGAAATAATCTATGTTAAGTGTATAATTTTGTGCCTGAAGTGGAGAAGGTATTTCTTATCTGTCAGATTCTCCATTGTGTAGGAGGGGAGAGTCGCAGCATTTAGAGAGAAAGAAAACTCCGAAGTCATGCAGTCCAGTTTCATAATGAGGGAAATAGATGAGATGAACTACTCAGGTTGATTTAGCAGCTCAGCCAACGATAGAACGTAGTGTTCTGGCTTGCAGTGTTGGTGGCTGTTGCCTCCTTGGGGTTGATTTGTTTCTGATGCCAAAAGGAAACCCTGAGCCGTCAGTGCAGAAGCAACTGGAGATGCGGTGCAGGCAGGGGTGGGAGAACTCAGGGATGCAGACGTCCTTTTGGAAAGACCAGCAGTTAGGGGCTGGAGTGCCCTGGGGAGCAGATGTGGCCCCATGGCAGAGGATGTGGTTCCTCGGATGGCCACATGGGGCCAACATTGGTCATGAAGGGCCTGGGGGAAGGGAGAGGCGTCTGGGGAAGTGAAAGTGAGCAGGGAGAGAGGTCACAGAACTGGAGGGTAGCTGCCAGGCGCTCGCACCCACGTCTCCAAAACTGGAGGCGGTGGAAATGGCCCAGAGTGGTGGTTAGAACACCTGGACGTGGGCCCTCGTTTTGCTGCTTGTTTGGTTGAATGACCTTGGGCGGGTCATGAAACCTCTCTGAGTCTGTTTCTCTCTCTGGAAAATGGGGGTAACAGTGCCTGCCTTCTGCTGTGAGGGGTGATGGAGGTAAGGGGTAAGAAGTGTCCCGCAGACTCCCGGTGGGCAGGAAGGACTTGGAGGGGGGTCGGCTGATCCTCTGTTCCCTCTTTCCCTGTGGATGTCTCTGAGGACAACGTCCGGGCAGGCTGTGATGTATCAGACCTTGTTCTTGGTAGTACCCTGGGGCCACGGTCGTTCCATCACTTGGAACAGATGAGGAAGAAAGTGGGGAAGCTGTGGTGATGGTGGTGTTGGCGGACAGTTGGACACACAACTGCTGTGGATTGATTAGCCCTAATTTGGCAGATGAGCATCCAGCAAAGCCAGGTGCCCTGAGAGGAGAGACGTACAGGGGAAGCTGTCTTCATCCAGTGGGTTTGGGGGGTCCTGGGGACTGTTAAATGTTAAGCTCCCCATCCCGGGCCAACTAGCAACCAGCCTGAAGCAGCCACGAGAGGGGAACACACATACCACAGATGCGGGGGGCGAGTCAAACACAGGTGGGCGGGCAGGACCCTGGACAGGGCTTTGTCTTGTCCAAACCTGGCAGCTGCTTCTGGCTCCCTGGACTGTCTGTTGTCCTGGAGGGATGCGGGCCCAAGGCTGCCAGACCCAACTCTTCAACGGAAGCCAGAAATTCAGCTTTTGCTGTAAGAGCTTCTAGTTTTTAAATATTGGCCACAAATTACACATTTTAAAAAAAAACAACAACAAAAAAACCCCATGCTACTGTCCAAACCAGTGTAGCAGAAGGCTGCATTCAGTCCAAGGGTGGCCAGCTGCCTGTTTCTGACTTAAGGCTCCATGTGGCAGCGGATTGGGTCTTTATTGAAACAGGTGCCATGGATTTATTTGTTTCATTTTGATACAACAAATATTTATTGAGCACCTGCTATATGCTAGGGTCTGTTCTAAGCCCTGTGGATACAGCTGTGGTCAAAGGCAGGCCAGAATTTCTGGTGGGCTGATGTTCTGCTGTGGGCCTTACCTTCTGCCCCATGCCACCATGTCTTTGCAACAGTGACGATGGCATGGTTATTCTCGATCCTCTTCTTAGGAAGATTTAGAGTGAGCAGCTCGGGCCCAACCACACATTCCAGTCATACCGATGGGCAGACGTTACTTCGTCCTTGACTCTGGAGCTGGCCACTGTTCGGGCCACAGACACCAGTGTGGGGATGTCTCCACCTGTCCAAGGTCAAGCCCAGGTCCATAGGCCTGTGTCTCAATTTGACTTTGCTTTGAGGAAGTCAGCGTTTGTAGAGCAGGTGGCCACAAAAACACTTAGTGATGCTCACAGACAGCAAACAATGTTTGGGGTAAAATGAAAGTTCCGTGCCTGCTTAAAATCCATAGATGTAGCCATTCCTCAGGGCAGAGAGGAAATGTCCACCTACTTCAGACCTCAGCGGCTGAGCAGGCTGGAGTGCTTCGGAAAGCTGTCTGCGTCCCTGTGCTCTTAGCGCTGACCTGTACCCTGCCGTCAGCCTTTGGTCTGATCGCAGCTGTCCTTGGCCCTCAGCCGTTTGATTGGTGGCTGTTGTACCCTGCGCATCCATCTCTTCCTGCCCTACCAACCCAACCGACGGCCATCCTGGGAGGACATGGCCTTATCCCTCTACAGGGGGAAAAATAGGTCCTAGAGAGAATGGACAGGGGCTTTGTGGAGGCCAGGACTTTGCTGATTCCTGCCCAGGACTCGGTAAGGAAGGCCTGATGCTGCCCTGCCATGGCTGATGGACATCCAGGGAATTGAGATAAGGTTATTAGGGAGGAAAATCTCAAAGACACTTTGCAGGTCCCTGTTTAGGAGCATGTGCTCTCTGGCTGCTATTTTTAAATTAAAATGACAGCTTAGGAGCCCTTTCAAATTAAATTGTACCCTCTCTGTGTTGGCCCTGTGCTGAGTGGCATTCTCTTCCGCCCAGATCTCTGCGCCGTGGCGTGTCCTGGGACCTGCGGTGGCCCGCTCCAGGTGTGGGTGTGTAGAGTAGCCGTTGGTTTAAGCCATGGCTAAATTCCTAAACTTCTCAGTAATCCAGGATTGAATGATTCACCGGGCATTTCAGACTACGGTTCATTGTAGAAAAGGTACTGTTAGCAAAGAATACCCCCTTTTTCCCCTCTTCCATTTTTTTTGCTAGTGTTTAGAGTGACTTTTGTTTGCCTATGGTTCAGATACAGTCCAGTGGACCCTGCGCCAAACATCACTTTCCATTGGGAAATGCATCTGGCCCAGAGGCTGTTCAGTCCTGGGGGACTCTGTGCTGCTGCCCATGCTGGGAGAGGGGCCCTGGCTTGTGCTGGGCTGGGCTCCAGGCTCCAGGAAGCCCCAGCAGCTGGTAGGAGGCAGATCCCCCAGGGGTCCCTGAGTCCCAGGCTCTGCTCTGTCTCTGCCCTGAGTCGCCTGCCACCCTACAGCTCACTCACTTCTATTATTAAGCACCTGCTTCCCCAGGTGGCCAATGGGGACAGCGTCTGAGCCAGGCAGAGGGTCCTCACTACTGCAGGCTCTGCGGTACCTGTCACCTGAGGGTTGCAGGTACGGCCAGGTGTGCAGGTGTTTGAAGGCAACTCCTTTTGTGAATGACCCCGCCTCTTCCCCCTCCTCCTCGTGTGTTCCTGATTTTGTCACTCCCCCCTTTCTTCCTTCTGATGTTTTAAATTACTCTTCCCTCCCTCACACTTTACTGAAGTCCAGTCAAAGCGAGTAATACTTTCCCAGAGTATCAGCTGCTTTGGCTTATAAAACACTTAATTTTGTAGTTTTGTCATGGCTAATGAGTACAATCATTAAAATAACGCTTTTTGGTGTAGAAATTTTCAAAGACCCTCTACCAGGTGTCAGTACTTTTATTTCATCTGTTTGCCCCATGCCCCCCTGCCCTTTTTGGTGGAGCATTTTAAAGCAATCTCAGACATGGTATCCGTTCCATGTGTAAATGCTTCAAAAAGTAACTTCACCCAATGAGAACTAAAAAAAAAATAAAATAAAATAAAAAAAAATCAACTCCCCCACTCATTCCCACCCACCAAACCATAATACCATTTCTAACACCCAATGAAATTAACACTTTTTTGTGTGTGTGAATCAGGATCTAGGTAAGGTCCGTACATTGTTATTTGGTATGCGGAATTTTTAGGGGGAAAAATTTTTTTTTGGCATTTTTCAGTGATGATTAGTGTCTTGCCAGTCGCTCCATGCCTCCTGTGTGCCCGGAGGATGATCCCAAACCCTCATTACCTCCCAGCAGACTCGCCCGTTTTACAGACCGGGAGGGGATTCAGCAGCTTGCCCAGGCCCCGAAGCCCCGACGGGCATGATGTGTTAGGTTTTGCAGCCTAGGTTTATGCGGACCAGGATTTTCTGTTTGAACGCACACAGTGAAAACATTTTCAGGCTGCTGTTGTGTACTGCCAAAGGGAAGGCGTCCTCTGTAGAAATGTTTGGAAATAGTTGTTCTAAAAGTTTGGACTTCCGGGATGATGCACGTGGTTTCTCAGCATGGTGCTTCTGCGAAACAGGCTTCCGCGTACGCGCCTGCCCATCACAGGCGTGTTCGGAAGGGTCCTCCTTTTTCTGGGTGCAGAGGTGGCGCCATGCGCTGCCGCCGCCAGAGGCACTCCCGGCGGAAGGAGACGTCTGCGAGGCCGCGCGAATGCTCCCCATGCGTCGCCCACCAGGGCCCTGCAGGCCAGTTGTGGGTCGTCCCCCCGCACAGAGGAGGCAGCCGGGCTCGGGGAGACACGGCACTCTCCCGAGGTCACACGGCTGGTAGGCGGCAAAGGTAGAAAGTAGGCCTTTCAACTCCACAGCTCTGGATGCGAACACGGTGTTCATGGCCTCATTGCCTTGCACACCATGTCCCTTGCTTTCGGGGTCCTGCTCCCGGATTTGTCCGTGCCAGCGTTTTATCCTGGAAAACGTCGGATAGACAGAAAAGTCGAAAGAGCAAACCTACGCCCATATACTCCACCTAGATTAAGCAATCGTTAACATCATGTTCTATTTTCTTTATCTCTGTATTTATGTGTTTGTATGTACATTTTTCTGAACTGTTTGAAGGTAAATTGCTGGCATTATATACTAATCCCCCTGGATGTTTCAGCTAGTTCTCCTAAAAATAAGACATTTTTCTATACAGCCGTGTCATTACCACACCAAAGGAGAGTAGTAATATTTTCTTAATGTCACCTGACATCTAGTTCACTCCAGTCCCCAAATTTCCCCAGTCGTCCTCAAAGTTTCTCTTTAATAGCTTAAAAGTATTTTTTTTTTGAACCAAGGCCCAGTCAAAGCATGCATGGTGCATGTGGTTGTTTGGCTCTTTCCGACTGTTGTAAAATGTGGAACACCCCATCTAGCTTTATTTCGGGATTTGTCTGCTTCCCTGAGGGTGTTTGAGTGTTTCTTTGCCCATGTGGTTCCTATAAGCTGCAGGTTGGGTCCAGAGGCTTGATAGGTTCAGAGTGGACGAGTTTGGGGAGATTGCCTCTCGCAGCACGTGTCAGGGGTGCACGGTGCCTGTGCTCCCAGTGTCGGCGAGTGCAGGCGGGGCAGCACGCAGGTTAGTGCCGTCTGCTAGAAGAGGAAGGAGAGTTGGTGTATGCAGGTAGCGACTTGCATCGCTGGCTTTGACGTGTCCGTGCAGCCTGTTCCCGGTCCTCTCTCTCCCTTCCTGGGAGCTGGATAGGTAGACATCTCCAGGCTTGGTCCATGCGTTTCTACCGCTGTCCCCCACTGACCTCATCCTGCCCTGTCGTGTGTAGCGGGGCGCAGTTGTGGAGTACATGTTTATATCGCCTGCTGTGCACCCCCTTGGTGAGGGCGGGGTTCAGTTGTGTCCACATCCCAAGGGAGGAGGACACTGTGCCAGGCAGGGCCACGTAGGGGCAGAATAGCTGGGGGCTGTGGGAGGCAGGCTTTGTAGTAGCAGGAGAGTGGGGTGCCCCCTGGTTACCGGAGGAGGATGTGATTGGCGGGGGACTGAAACTTAATACTCAGGGAGAAGCAGAGACTGAACCTACCTGGTCCCCGTGATAAGGAGTGTTCTTGGGCTTGGGGACCTTACCGGGAGGGAGCAGAGTGGGGAGAGGACGCCTCATGGGGGTCTCACGAAGATTAAAAGGAGTGATGTTGGAAGGAGCCGAGTGAAAGCCTTGGTACCAGGGGGCTCCAGACGTGATACCTGGTTGTTGTTATTAAATCGTGACCCTTGCCTTTGCGCGGCCACCAGCCCTGGCCTATCGGGAGGCAGGTCGCTGCTTTAGGGGCTCGCAGAGATAGTTGGTCAACATGTCTCTCCATAGACTCATCTCACCCCTCCCCCAGCACTGATGGAAAATCCCATCCGCCCAGTGGAGCCGCTGCCTGTCCCCCTCCACCTCCACCCGGTGAGGCCCCTTTGTGCGTGTTCTCCTCTTACACGGGAGAGACCCGCTGGAGGGGGAGAGACCATAGTGCAGTCAGGCAGCCTGCTTTACTTTTTGCTCTCTCCTGGAAAGCCACTTTATCACACATCTCGTTTTTACCTCCTTCGGATTGCAGGATTCAAAAGTGACTTTCTGGGCCCTAGTTTGCTCATAGAGTGGCCAAGTGGTGAGTGGTAGACGTTAACACTCTTCTGCCGATCCCCTCCTCCCAACAGGAACCCTCGCTCGCTGTCCCAGGTGGTGCGCAGAGAGGGCGGGGAAGCCTCTGAGACCCAGTCACTGTCTCAGTGTCATTCCTACTCACGTTTGCAAAGAACAGCTGCCGTCTTGTCTTGTGTTGTGTGTCGTTGGGGGAAAGGAAGCAGAAATCTGTGTCCCGTAGGTGGCTGAAGGAAAAAGGATTTCCAGAATAAATCGCTGGCATCCTATCTTGAAAAAGGCATGTTTTCAAGGTACGTGAGTTAAAAGTCATGGACAACTCTATGGAGTCTTCTAGAAGATGGCAGGGAGATTCTAGGGCTTTGGGACCTTGACTTTGAGTTGGTAGAGGCGCGAGGGACAGTGGCATCGCTGTTCCTTTTCAGGGACATACTGTCCCTGCTGGTGCGGTGCAGGATGGGCTGTGTTTCCGCATTTCCAGCTTTGGGCTGAATCTGTGGCCACATTCAGCCTGTGGACAGCAATAGATACACGCCCTGGAATATCCCTCGCAGACCGGAGTCCTGGCAGGTGGCTCGAGCTTGGAGGCCATCTCATGGGTCCCACTCCTGAGGCACCCCAAACCCGACATTTCCTCAAAGCAGAGTGGACGGCATTCTGACCTCGTAACTAAAGACCCGTGATGATAGTCCTTACGAGTGTCGGGACTGTGTGTATTTTATTCACCGGGGTTCATGGGACAGCACCTGGCACATCGCAGGCACTCAGTAAATATTGCATGAATCAGTAACAGGCAAAGATGACAGTCCACTGTCTGTTCCCTACTGTGCTTCTTCCTGTAGAAGCAAATATGTATGCTAGGCTGCTTCACATCAGGCTGGGCTACGGAAACAGGACTAGCCAGTAGGAGAGAAAGAGAGAGAGAGAACGAGACGGGGGGAGAGTGAGGGGTGTAGATAAGTGCTCTAAGGAGGATTTAAACATCTGTATATGCATGAACTATGCATGAATTAAAGAGAGAATTGCTCAGCATAAAGTTAGAATAACATCTTTGAAATTTCGTAGTGTTTGTTTCCCAAGTTTTTCAAAGTATCATCAGAAGCGTAAGGAGAAAACAGGTAGCACTGTTCCTACTTTGGTTGACAAGAATTAACATGCAGCAACACTGATAATGGATGAAGAAGTCAGTTATTTTGAGGCTGGACTAGCAGTAGCTGCTGAACCAGAGCTGATTGATAACGATGAAGAAAGCATTGCTTTCGCACCTATACGGGCTCCTTAAGTAGCTTTTTTCCTTTGAAATGATTAATAAATGATACCTTCTGCTGGGTTAGATTTCTTTTTTAATTTAATTTTTTAAGTTGAGGTGACATTAGTTAATGACATTATCTAAGTTCCAGGTGTACACCATTACAATCCAATACTTATACACTGTAGCATGCTCACCACCAGAAGTCTAGTCTGCACCCAGCCCCACACGTCTGCCCATCACCCATTCCACCCTTCCCCGCCCACCCCCCGTTCCCCTCTGGTAACCACTGATCTGTTCTCTACCTCTGTGACTTTGTTTTCGCTGTGTTTCCTTTTGTTTGTTTGTTTTTTGTTTTATATTCCACATGAGTGCAATCATATGTTTTTCATCTTTTTTATCTGACATATTTCACTTAGCATAATAGCCTCAAGGTCCATCCATGTTGTGGCAAGTGGTACTATCTCATCTTTTTTTATGGGTGAGTAGTATCCCATTTTATATATGTTGACAAACCTCCAGACTGTTTTCCAAAGTGGCCGCACTAATTTGCAATCTCACCAACAGTGTTTGAGGACCCCCACATCCTCTCCAACACTTACTTCTTGTCCTTTTTAAAAAAAATTTTTTTAAAGACTTTATTTATTTACTTTTAGAGGGGGAAGGGAGGGAGAGAAACATCAATGTGTGGTGGTCTCTCAAGTGCCCCCCACTGGGGACCCGGCCTGCAACCCAGTCATGTGCCCTGACTGGGAATCGAACCGGCGACCCTTTGGTTCGCAGTCTGGTGCTCAATCCACTGAGCCACACCAGCTAGGGCTTGCTTCTTGTCTTTTTGATCACAGCCATTCTAACAGGTGTGAAGTGTTAATCTCATTGTGGCTGTGATGTGCATTTCCCTAATAATCAGTGATATGTAACATCTTTTCGCATGCCTGTTGGCCATCTGTATTTACTCCTTGGAAAAATGTCCATTCCGATCCTCTGCCTATTTTTTGACTGATTTTTTGTTGTAAAGTTTCCTGAGTTCTTTACATATCGTATTTTGGATACCAGCCCCTTATTGGAGGTACCGTTTGCAAATGTCTTCTCCCATTCAGCGGGCTGCCTTTTCGTTCCGTGGGTGGACCCCTTTGCTGTGCCACAGCATTTCAGTTTGCCGCGGTACCGTTTGTTTGATGGTGCTTTTGCTTCCGGTGCCATCGGAGTCAAATCCACCAAGCACCGCTAAGGCCGAGGTCCAGAAGGTTCGCACTTGTTTTCTTCTGGGTGTTTTAGGGCTGCAGATGCTACGTTCAGGTCCTCGGTCGGGTTTGAGTTAGTTTGTGTGTGTGGAGTAAGACAGCTCACCCGTGAGAGCTTCACGCCTCCTGTTCATGGAGCTGCTCCCTTTCTGTCTGGTGTTGATTGTCGGGCCTGACGGAGTCTCGGGAGTCTCCGGAGCCTACATCGCTCTTCAGCAGACCTCGGTGTGAAATGGGTAACTGGGGCAACATCCTTGTCACTGGGGCCCCAAGAGCCCAAGTTACCTGGGTCATCACACCGCTGCTCCTTGTCCTCCTGAGTCTTTGCAGAGATGGGGAAAAGCCAGCTGCTCACGGCGAGAACAGGTTTTACTCTCATCCCCAGAGAACCGTGTGTTAATGAATTCATCACACCCTCTTTGGGCATTAAGATGTTTTTACCTGCATTGTATTTATTGGAAATAGAAGTGAACTAAATGGCTTTTCCCACCTCCCAATGGTCATAGACCTGCTGCACTTCCTTCTGCCTTTTCTTGGAAACTCAAGGGTATCAGCCATTCTACTGGGAGTTATTACGGCAGGAGGGGCAATTTCATTCTACACCAAATGGCCGGAGATTGCTGTGCTTTTTGTTTTCTGATCCTCACCCAAGGATATGTTTATTGATTTTAAAGAGAAAGGAAGGGGGGTGGGGGAGAGAGAGGAACATTAGTGTGAGAGAGAAACTTTGATTGGTTGCTCCCCATTCAACTGGCAGTCGAACCCGCAACCTAGGTATGTGCCCTGACCAGGGATCGAACCCACAACTTTTTGGTGCATGGGACGACGCTCCAACCACCTGAGACACCCAGCCAGGGCGAGATGGCTGTGCTTTTCAGTGGTCATTTTTGTTTTTCATCTTGTTTTCTGTCTCCTTCCCTAACAAGTGGTGGTGGAGATGGCTTTAGGGGCTTCACAGGTTCTGCCTGGACGTGACCCACCTGAGGCACGTTCAGCCCCGCCCTCTCCTCCCTCCATCCTCGATGCCTCCTGGCAGAGGCGGCGGCAGCAGCAAGGCAGAACGTAGCGGCACTCCTTGGTTTTCGTTGTATTTATTTTGATGTGTACCAGCTGTTTATGGAGGGAATGCTGATTATGTCATTAAGCAGTGACATGAAGTTTCTTCCAGAATAAAATGACTGGTTTACAAAGTTGAAAGAAACCTCACAGCACAGGTGGAGGGAGGATAAGGCAAAACTGCTCAACTCAGTTCTTAAATGGCAAAAATGGGGAGACACCGGCTTTCTGGAGTGCTCTGTGTCTTACACCCCCTGGGGAGCTTGTCAAACACGAAAGATTCTCAGTCAGTAAGTAGGTCTGGGCTGGCCCAAAATTCTGCATTTTTAACAAGCTCCCTCCCAGGTGGTGCCAATACCCTGGTGCCTTGGGACTCAGGGTTTGACTCCCAGGTCATTGCGATGGTGGCAGCAGCAGCAGCAGCAGCGGTGGCAGCAGCTGGAAGCTCACTGGAGACACCAGCCCTCAGGCTCCTCCCAGGACCGGCTCTGTCTGTAGGTGTGAGACCCCCGCGTGGTTCCCGGGCATGTGAATGCTTGGGAAGTGTCGCTCTAACACTGCCCGGAGTGCTCCGTGCAGTGAGCCCTGGTGAACGGGGGGTTCCATGCCTTGGTTTCCAGACCATGTACCAAGGGCTTGTGGAAGGAGGCAGCCAGGCCCTCTCTTGGGAACACGCTTTAATGTCTCCAGAGCTTTCCTTTCCACCACACGCCCACTTCCGCCCCCTGTGCTCTTTGAGGCCCCTGTCCTCTAGGTAGCCTCCTTGCTCCCTGGATTCTCTGCGTCCGACGCTGGTGGCTGTGGTGTGGCTGGAGAAGGGACACCTGTCTTTCTCGGTCCTGCCTCCCCCAGGGGATATAATTTGCTTGAGAGACGTGTTCTGGCTGAAGCTATGCGGGGCAGGGTGAGGGATGATGGGAGAGGTGGGGGCGTGAGGCTTTAAAAAACCACCAGGAGGATAGTAGCACCTGGGGGACCAACAAGGTGGGGACTGACAGAGTCCCGCCACTGTGGTGCTCCGTGGCGGGCCTGTTCCCTGGGCCTGTGGCCAGGAAATGGGAATCAAGGCTCTGGGGGTCACTGAAGTGGGGGCTGTGGGACCATGACAGGGATGACAGCCTGTGGGTGGCAGATTATATTTGAGAGGTGGCGGCATCCTTCTCTCTCATCTTACCTGCTCTTCGCCGAGGGCACTTTGCCCCATCCCTGCCGAGGGGTGGAGCCAGCCCGCCCTCCCGAATCTGGGCTGACCTCATGGAGACTCACGCGGAACCTAATGACACCACAAGACTGGGGCCACGTGGTCAGAAAGCCCTGCAGCTTGTGCCTGCTTCTCCTGGGACCCCCGTTCCGAGCCGAGCTCACCTGGCGAAGAATTGGAGGGAGAGCTGGGCGGTGGCCTGCTGGCTCAGAGCTGACAGAGGAGGCCACAGCCACCTGTCCCCTCCCCCCAGTTTTTCTCTTGGTGGTGACCGCTTTCCCTGTGCCTGGGTGTTGTGGGTTCTGGGGGCGTGAAAGGGGTTGAGAGGGTAAGAGATGACAAGGCGGATGCTTAAAGCTGTTTGTTTTCTTTAAAAAGATTTAATTAATTAATTTACTTTTAGAGGGGGGAAGGGAGGGAGAAAGAGAGGGTGAGAATCATCCAGCAGTTGCCTCTCACACATGCCCCGTCCCGGAACCAAACCCGCAACCCAGGCACCTGTCCTGACCGGGAATTGAACTGGTGACCTTTCAGTTTGTGGAATGACACCTGACTAACTGAGACACACCGGTCAGGGCAAAGCTGTTGGGTTTCTCAACAGCAGCCCCGCAATACACCTCGTTCCCCTTTTCCTTCCTTCCTCCTTCCTCTCCTCTGCATCTCTCTCCTGTCCTAACCTGTCTTTTCTGGAAGCTTTTTTCCTCACTCTGCCCCCTGCTGGTTGCCGTCCGGGTAATGTAGAGGGAACTTGGTGCCCTCTGCTCCCTTACCTCTGCCCCAAAACAAGTCCATTTTGTTCCTGAGACTGGCTAGGGCCTTGCCTTGCTCCTGTCTGCCGGAGCCCCCAGTCCACAATGGAGCCCCCTGTTCTTAGGGTCTTGGTGTGTTACCCTCCCAGCTATTCTCACGTTCCCAGAAGGGGCCCTCGCTGGCTGGTGGCGACGGGAGATTCTGCCAAGTCTCAGTAGTCCTTCTGCCCTTTTCCCAGTTGGACCTGGCTGAGACCCACCAGCAGGGCAGCTGCCACCCGCTCCCGTTCCCTAGAGGACCACCCTCCCCCGAGGGTGTGCAGGGGCGGCCTTCCCAGGAACCGAAGGCCCCCGCTGCGTGCTCAGCCCTCACGCTTCTTTCTTCGTTTTGTTTCAGCTTTACGGAGTTTCTGGATCCATTCCAGAGAGTCATCCAGCCGGAGGAGATCTGGCTGTATAAAAACCCTCTGGTGCAGTCCGACAACATACCGACCCGCCTCATGTTTGTAAGTACCGTGATTTCATGGCTGATTTGACCACCCTCCCCAGTGCAAACCAACCCTTCTGAAGACAGCCAGCTCAACCGCATTCCAGAGGCATAAGGGAATTGGCCCCAAGCACATAGGTAGTGAGCAGCAGAGCAGGGAGTCACACATCCCAGCAGCCAGCTGGGAGCCCAGCTCTCAGCCAGGGGGCTGCCCTGGGGGGAGGGAGCCTTGTTCAGGACTCCTTGCTGATGCTAATGCCCCCAGGCCTTTCTGCAGCAGAGGAAGTATTTCAGCTCCCCCTTGTTACTCAGCGATAAAGCAATTTTTGGAGGGCTACCTCCGAGAGGGAGGTGATGCCTCTTGGCCAGCCTTTGTGTCTCATGCCTCTGCAAGTTGAAACATTTGCTCCAAAGCTTGCACAGAGCACACCAGAAATATTGTTTTGCATTTTGAAAGGAACCCCTCTGATTTTATGGAGGAACTCTTGTTAATTAGCAATGGCTAGAAAAATCTCTGTGTCTGCAAACTCCCCCCAAAGGCCCAGAACACTACGTGCACATTCAAGTGTTATTTTAATTGCTTTGGAAATCATTGCTTTCCTGCTGGAAAATAAACTGGACTTTCCTAAATCTCAGGGAAATTGAAAAATTAGGGTGGTTATGAGAACACTACCTAGCACTTGAGTATAAAAACAAGACTTTATCCATTTTGGCTGCAACTCAAATCTTCTACAAATCCTAGAAATAAAGGAACCAGTGTGTGTCTGCCTAGTTTACCCCGTGGCGTCAGTGGGGTGTGTGTGTGGGGCGGGGGGCTTCTCTTTATTGCTTGCCCACACCCCATTCTTCAAAGATTTCACACTGCGTGTGCTGTGAGGTACAACTTGGAGATGACTGTTCATGTGGGAACTCTGGGCTGTGTCCTAGGTGTGGGTGAACAACGGGTTGTTTTGAAGTCTAGATGCAAATGCCCCAAAGAGTCTGGGTGCAGCTGTGCATAGTGGGGGGTGCGGGGCGGGCACATTTGCATGTTGGCAGGGGTGGGGAGGAGGCGGTCAAGGACTTATTCAGTGCTGGGCTTCTCAGAGAGTGGAATGCTCTTCGACCACAAATCCTGATTCACACCCACTCATCTCCTAGTGAAAAAAGTTCAACCTTTCGTTTCCTTAATAGGAGTTGATGAATTGCATTCATTGAATCCCAGGATATAGCGTGATTCTGTAATAGCACAAGCAAAGCAGTAGGTATGTTGGTAGTACCTGTAACCCTCAGATGGAAAATGCCTTATCATTGTGTAAGTTAGATATGTTTTCCTAGGTTTTATTAAGAGTTTAATATGAGGCATCATCGATCGGCTTTGGATTTTTAGAAACCTCCGGTATTTATAGAAAAAAAATGTAATAGAACATATAGTTTTACTGTTCTTAAGTAGCTTGGTTTCCCTAGAAAGTTCACATTTCATTATTTGAATATATGATGAATGATAAAACAGTCCTGGGGTCTCTGGTACTTTTGGCTGGAATATTTTAATCTAAAGAGAAACTTTCTAATGAAGATATCATTAAAGGCAGCTGCTATTAACCTTGATGTTTCATTACTGAGAAATTAGTGCTTCTGGCGTGTGTGTGTGTTAGAGCAGCCGCTTGGTCAAATGTCACAAAAGATATCACCAGAAAATGGTTAAGGGACAGCGGTAAGTGCAGAGCAATGGCACTGCCCTCACCAGGAAGCCCCTGACTCGCATGTCCTGTCTCTGGCACCGTCAGCTGAGGTGACTGTGTCCATCCACAAGGAAGGGGGTCAGGGTTGGGCCCTCGGATTCCTGGAGCTCATTTCCTGTGAAGACTCTGGCTTCTTGTGGGCCAGACAGACAGGCTGAGAATCCATTTTGCACGCCCTGAGTCTGACTCAACATTTCTTGGATGCACCCAAGCCATCAGCTGCTCCCTTATTCAAAAGAGGTCGTGGTTCCTTCCTGAGCACCGGGGGCTTATCAGAGCATCTTTGAAAACCACCTTTTCGGTGAAGGAGCGCTCCGTTGGTATTTTGCGTGTTGCTCTTTCATGCGCTCTGTGTTGTCTGTCATTGTCACGTCTTTGTACGTTCGGGGAACACTCCTGGAGTCAGCTCTGGACAGGGAAGCCAGGGAGCTGCAGGTGATGGGAAGTTACTTCAGGCTTGGGACATACCCCCAGGACCCTGCAGGCTCCTTTACAGGAAGATAGAACCTGGAGAGGGCCAGAGGAGAGGCTCAGGTAAAGTTTCCGGGAGTTTCATTGTCGTCACCACCGTCATCATCATCATCGTCACCACAACACTGACATCTCTGGAGCACAGGAACGGTGCTTGTCACTTAAAGAGCACCTCAGCTAATCCTTCCCAGAATCCCCGAGGTCACACTTCTGTCACCCCATAATTTCAGTGGGGGCAATGAGACCGTGGTGAGGCTTGGCAGCTTGTCCGAGGTTGTACACCTGGCAGCGGCTGGGCCAGGACCTGGACGCTCCCGGAGCCGTTCGGCTGGGATGCCTCCTCGGGGGCTCAGGTGACGTGGAGTGGTGGTGAGTAGCAGGTCACACACAGGAGAACAGGTGTGTAAAGGCGCAGACATGGGGGAGAAAGGGCTGTGTCGGCCCAGTGAAGGGGCCGAGGGAGGCAGGGATAGAAGCAGCCCGTGGGCAGCTTCAGGGTGGGTGATTGTTGAGGTGCAAAGCCGAATGGGACCGTCTCTAGTCAGTGGGGGCTGTGGGCGTGGACACGAGCTGGTCGCGCGGCATCACGGGGAAGCCCCAGCGGAACGGGTGAGACTCACGTATGAAAGTGAGGAAGGCAGGCGTGGCCAGGTGCTCTCCTTGGCTAAAAAAAGTCCACCCAAGACTTCTGCCCTTGGCCCTTTTGGCCTGGGCCGTGGTACCTCCGGAAGGTTTATTTCTGTAGAATAATTGATCATTGTGTTGCTTTGATAACACTTTCCTCTTCTGGAATAGGGTGCTTCTAAGGAAGACAGAAATAAAGTCATTTGAGGGGAGGAGGGGAAGAAAAGAGACAAAGCCAGCCTGTGACAGTTTAATTTTTAGACCCTTTTGAAAAGTCTCAGACGGTGCTTTTCCCTGCAAAGGGGCGAAGGGCTCCCATTGTTTGCCCGCAGCAGGGCCTTGTCCAGGTGTCTGCGCGTCCCGGCCGGTCTGTCTGAGCACTTTGCAGCATACGTTTCTGTCGAATGCCAGGAATTAAGGCACGTTGGGCCCTTTGTTTTATCAGATGTGAATGAGCCCCAGCGACAAGCTCTTCTCCGCCCCACGTCCTGATATCAGGCTGCTCTGCTTCGACCCTTTGCCTGTTCAGTGGTTGGCGCCCACACCCTCCCCTTTCAGACATGCTGCCCTGAGCCTCGGCGGTTCCCAGAAGCCTCCTGGCAGCCCACTGCCCTGCATCAGCACTTGGAGCAGGGTGGGACCCACTTTGGGGCAGCAGCAGTGGCACTTCCTGTGTTGGTTTCACTGGAGGATGCACAGGGCAGGGCCCTGGCCGGAGACGTGGTCACGTGGGATACGGACAAGGTGCCCGGGCGGGTCAGGCTCTGCCTGCCCCCGACCTCCTTCCTGCACTTGAAGGTGGCCCGCCCCTCAGACCTCAAGGCACCAGGGGCTGGAGCTCAAAACGCTTTCTCCCACACGTGTGGTCACAGGATCCTGGTACCTTCTTACTGGCTGGGGACATTTGTTGGCAGTTTCCCTGGGAAGAATGGTACGGTGGCCCACAAGCAGCCTTTACTGGGTGCTGACTCTCTGCTGGACCCTGTGGGTGGGCAGTTGGCGTGGGCTCCAGCCCACTCAAGTTAACTCCCAGCTTTGCCACTAACTAGCTCCTCAAATTGGGAAAATCGCCTAGCCGCTCAGTGTCTCAGTTTCCCTATCTGTAAAAGGGTCTCTAATAATATTCCACCGCACCGCACCCCCCCACCCCCGCCCAGTGTTGAGAGCATCCGATCACAGGGAAGTCCTCAAAGACCAGCAAGACTCAGGTATAAACCTGAGGAATCATCGGGGTTCCCCAGTTTCGTCTGTGGCTTTAGGGAAAAACATCTACCCGGGACCTAACACTTCTCTTTGCAGCACGTAAGGCGCCTTCAGTAACTGGCAGTGCATTTCAGTGCTAGCAATAACACTTTCTGTAGATGATAGCGTACCCATTGTACAGATGAGGAGCTGAGACTCAGAGGCAAAGAGGTTAAGTGACTTGTCCAAGGTCACAGAGCTGATAAGCATCGGAGGTGGGGCTTGAACCCAGCTCTCCTTAATCGGCGTTTGTTCCGCACGTTTTTCTCCGTAGAGCTCTGTCCCTACCTGCAGGACAGCCTCACGCAAGACCAGCCGCGTACCAGGTCCCGCTCGATGATTTATGTATATTATCTTGATGGGGGGTGCTTTGTAGTACAACTAACTAATAATTTATTAAATATTCTTTAACATAAGATTTATCTCGGCCTCAGTTTCCCCGTCTGGAAGATGGGCTATTGGGCCGTGGTGACCTCTGCAGTTCAGTACTCCAACCTGGCAGCTTGGCAGCCCAGGTGCGGGGGGTGGGGGCTCCCTGGTCCCTCTGGCTGCGTGCCCTTGTGTATTCACTTGTCTCTGACCTCTAGCCTTGTTGCCTGTGCAAGGAGGAAAACGTTTCCATTTAGTGATGTTCACAGTGTAGGGAGAGGGTTAGACAAGTGTGAGGAAACATGTAGTAGGCGCTTAATCCACGATTGCTGCCCCTCGCCTTTCTGTGAGTTATCCTTGTGTCTGGACAGGAGCTTCTGTCCTTCCTTCTGCATTCTGGAGAAAAGACACTTGCCAGGGTTTATTAATGCATCTAACTTTCTGCAGTGAGAACGTCGATGACACTGTGATTAAAAGCGCAGAGCTTGATTCTGTCTGGGTGCAAGTCCCAGGGTTAGCACCTATTAGCTGTGTGACTTTCAGCAGGTTGCTTCACCTCTCTGTGCCTTAGTTTCCTGTCCATGAAGTAAGGAGCCTTCTTCATGGAGTTTCTGGGAGGACTGAAGGAGTTAATTAGCTTGAAGTGCTAGACGAGCCCATGGCCCTTAGTGAGGCCTGAGAACGTGGTAGCCTTTATCCAACGTAAGTGTGTACATTCGGCAGCCCGGCACTCATCGCCAGTGGGGAAAACTCAAGCAGGGAGAGTTCAGTGCGTTCCCTGCGTCCCGCAGCCGTGATTGGCTGCAGTTCCTTGTTCTGGTCCCTCTTGGGTCCCATTTAATAAGCAGTAGTCATTCACTGTCTTTTTATGCCGGGCTCACTCCCAGGCTTTTCAAACTATTTTTTTAAGCCGTGGAAACATTAGCCTAAGAAAACAATACCAGGGAAATTTTGCCGGCCCGTGTTCGTCCTGTGTACCCACTGCCGTTTGGAGGTGGGAGAAACCGCCCTGACCCCGTGTCTCCGTGCCCACCTTCCCCTCGCCCACGGCTGTTCTGAAGGCTTCGGTCTCAAAGGTGGAAGCGGGGGGCGCTGGGTTTTCCTCGGTCTGGCCTGCTGAGTGCTAGTGGGGTGCTATTGTCTCTTCATTCCTCTCTCACCCTGTCGAGGTGCTGTGACCCCAGGAAGACACTGTGCTCCCAATGGGTCGACTTCTGGGGTTCATCTCCTAATTCCGACTTTAAGTTGAAAAGCCAGTTGTTAGAAGGGGCCGATGATAGACGTGAGTCTCTCTCTCTGCCCTGATCTGAGGACAGCGCTGCCCAGGGAGATGGCGGTGTGTCTCCAGGGAGAAGAAACAAGCCCGCATGCTGTTAGGAGGAGAGAAACACTGCCGTACCGTCACGCATTTCTATCACCCAGGCTGGGCGCCGTGTCTCTGTGTCTGGTGGCTGCGACCCCTCGCCTCTGAAGCTCATGAAGTGGGGAGCCTGGTTATCCTGGGCGCTTGGCATTGGCTCCAGAAGCTGTTGAATTAAGTGCAGTCTGGGCGGGCGATGGGGGTGGGGATCCAGTTTGGGCAGGAGAGCGAGGCAGGAGGCGGAGCCGAGACCCATTGACCATTAAGCCACGAGCCTGAAGCCACTGGGCAGCCCACACGTGCTTTTTCTAGGGCTTTATTTCTGTCCAGCCTGTAAGGTTTCTTCAGTTTTATGTGCTCTTAGGTAAGGTTTGATTGCCGGGGGAGGGGGATTCATCGAGGTGCTGTGCCCTCCCATTGAGCTGTGGTCTGTACTGGGAGCAGCGACTTACGTGATGGGGCCCACAGAGAGAGGGAACAAGGGGCCAAGAGGACTTCCATGACCTTGACCGTAACTTTGGAGTTAAGTAAGTGTGGGCTTCAGTCATCACTGGTGAAACGTCACTTCAGTCTCGAATGTGTGAGGCAAGACCCTGGGGGCAGGTTTCTCAGTCACTGGTGTTCCTGGAGACGTGGGTTTTCAGACCTGCCCTGGGGGCATGTTTGAGGGACTCAGCCTTGTCGCAGTCCTGCTGTGTGTTCAGGTGCAAGAGCCACCCGGCCCCTGGGGAACCGTCGCTGGACTGGTGGGGGAGGGAACTCTGAACCAGCAGGTGCTGCCTTTTGAGTCACCGCTGGGCGGATTCTCTGCTTGTTGGCTTCGCTCTGAGTCTCTTCTCCTGCAGCCACCCTCAGGCCTGGGTCACATTCTTGTGCACCACCCTCCCCGCCCCCCCCCGCCCCCCGCTTCCAGGACAAGATGTGCTCATTCGATGTTGCGACAGCCAAGCCTTTCAGGGCCACAGCTGATGTGGAAGCTCATCAGGGTCGTTACGGCCACTTGTGGTTGGGAAGAAAGCCCTGAGTCAGGAGAGGGCTTCTCGTGTCTCATGAACTGTCTCTGGAGACTGCTCCGGAAGTGGGGCCCCCAGAGTGCTGTGAGCCCTGGCCATCCAGTTGTAGTCAGTGTGTAGGGTGTGTTCAGAGGGAGGAATTCTGTTCTGACGAAAGCATGTCCAGCCATGCTCTTGTCCTCTTAGGAAGCTCCTCTCCCAAAAGTGACATTGTGTTAGGACACAGGTGGAGACTTCCAGAAGCGTGCATGGCATTGGTTGACAATTGATCACACCTCCACCCCTTCCACCCCTGACCGTGAGGCCAATGGTGGATTTGTGAGATACGCCATCCCCTCTGATAGCGTTAGCCTGAGATGTCGCGTAATGCTAAGGAAGTACATAAATATATTTTTATTGGTTGCTGGAATGTTGCAGACAACTTCCTAATTATAGAATGCTGAATAAAGACCAGGTATGGGAGGCAGGAGACCTGGTCTCCAGAGCCTGGCCTTGCTCCTCACCAGCTATGTGTCCTCCATCACATTGAGTTCCAAGCCTGGCAACGAGAGTCACAGAGCCATGGTGAGGATTTAAGAGACTCCAGTACCTGGTGGCACCTGAGCACAGTTCCGGCCTCATGGCCGGTTCTGTACTGCGTTGCTTGCATCTGACTCCCACCAGCTGGTTCATGAAGCACTTGTTGCATTTCCGTGTGCTTTGGGCCTGGGAAGGAAGGGGGGTTGGGGAAAGGAAGAAGAGAAACTTTCATGCAAAGGGCTGATCTCTGCTTTGCCGAGGACATGAACATTCAACAAAGCAGCACCAAGAGTGCATGAACCGATGGACTCCAAGCCAGTCCCACGTGCTCCTGTGTTGCCACAGAGCTGGGGACTGGTGGCCAGGGGTTCTTCTACCCTTCTGCAGGGAAGGACGTGATGGGGCTTCCTGGCAAAAATGAGCCATTATAATGATAGATTATTCTTTCCTATTTAAAAACCTCCACTTTAAACATGGCTCCCCAGCAATTGCAAATCAATTATAACCTGCAATTGGACCTCCGATTTTTCAAGTTGGTGGAGTCTCTAAGTGTGGTTATAAATCCTCCTCCTTTGTTTGAGGTCAAGCGTGTTCAGTAAAATCATTCAACTGGTGAGTCTAAATGAAGCTAACTAGAACTAATGATCAATCAGCCCTCTGATGGCCAGCCGCTGTCCTCATAAGGGATTGTCTGTTATTTCTTCCAGGCTATTTCTTTCCTCACGCCCCTGGCTGTTATCTGTGTGGTGAAAATCATCCGGCGGACAGACAAGACTGAAATTAAGGAAGCCTTCCTAGGTAGTGTATCCACCGTTCCTCTTTCGGGGGTTGGGGCTGAGCAGAATGAGGCCACTCGATTTAAAAAAATCTCAGTTGCACCCAGCTGATGTTTCTCTTGGTCAAATGAAGCTTTGGGAGAAACAAGACAAGATGAACTTGAGCCTTCGGAAGCTCCATCCAGCGTACGGATGAGAAACAGCATCTCTTCAGTGGCAGTGGTTGTCGCTGTCCTTTGTGCTGAATGAGAATGCCTGCATCCACAGCAGAAATCTGTGCCGCCCGGACACAGACACGGGGTAGCTCTTGGCAGTAAGGGACAGCGAATCGGAGACGTGGTCACCATGGACTGTCTGTCCAACCTCACATTTGTGGCTAACAGGCCCACGTCCCGGGCAGGTCAGAAACCGACCGCCATGGACCCTTTGACCGATCACCGTTGGCTGGAGGCGAAATCAGGTCGAAGCAGATAAAGGAGGAATTAGAAACAGGCTCCATAACTCATGTTCAGGTTCGGGACATGCTGGCAGTTACGCGGCTGGGGTTGTGTCAAGGGTGCTGCGGTCTTTGCCACCATTACAGCGTTGTTGCCGATTCTCCCTGAGCCGAGCCCTGTCTGCCTGTGACGGGGGTGTCTGCCTGTTTGGGGATGCAGTTCGTTTTCTGACCTGCATGTTAATTAAGTGCTGAGTACATGACAGTTTTAAGAGGCAAACCAAACCTATTTGGCTTATTTAGCAACCAACGTAAACTTCCCCGGGGCCCGGTGTTCTGCTTTTTGATGACTAGAAAAGCTGAGTTATGTTTATTTTTTGACACCACACACAGAAAGGTACCCAAGCCCTCACACAGATTTTGCTGTTGGTGTGTTATATGGACTAAACGTTCAGTTAGGTAGTAAATCTGAAAATAGGAGACTCCCCCCAGAGAATACGTTTGTCAATTATTGGGCTTTGAGGAAATGAGAATGCAGCAGAGTATGGTCCTCGTTGTGCTGGTGAGGGCGTGAGGATGAGGGCGCAGTCCAGGCACCCCGAGGATGGAGGGACACACCTTCTGCCCTGAGGCAGGGCACGGAACCTTCCTAATATACCCAGGCTCTCGCTAGGCTCTGCCTCGTTGCGAAGACCAGAATCCCTCTCAGATTAGCTCAGGTAAGTTAGGGGTTTTGTTACAGGGCTGCACAAGCCACCTCACAGACATCCAAGACTAGGGGAAGGGACAGAGGAGCCTCCTGGGGGCTGGAGTTAGGGACCCAGGAGATGAGGGGTGGAGACGCCCCTCCCCCTACTGGCTCCCAACTGCTGCTCTCTGTAACATGTCTTCCCCATCGGCACGCTCCCTGCCTCATTCCCCTGTCTGGACATCCTTTCTGCTGCCCTCACCTTCGGTGGGTGTGAGGTTTGGCAGTGGTGGGCACCCCTGCTCCCACCTGCATGCCCATTCCGCTCCAGTGCCCACCTCCAAGTCCCGCCGCAACCCGTGGTCCAGACGTCCCAGGCAGAGACTTTGGCTCCACTCACCTCTCAGGCCTGGCCGCAGAAGCCACGAGTCCTTGGCCAGCCTGTAAATGGCTCTCCTGCAGGCCAGCTGAGTACCCAGGCTGCCATCCTGTGCTCTCAGGGTTTGGTGGCCATGTGGTCCCAGTCTCCTCAGTTTGGTGGCAGAAAGGTCAGTTTTTGCAACAAGGGTGTTGGTGTCCCTCCCATACATGGCTCGAGCAGTGTTTGGACAGATGTCACTGCGGTCCACAGCATGTCCTGTTGGGAGCCCTCTCGGGTGCCCTGGAAATCCCTTCCCCCACTTTTCATCCTGGTCTCTCCTCTGGCATGACATCCCCGGTATGTGACGATGGGTGAGAACTTCATGGTGATTTACTACTGGCTTTTGAAGTCTGGCTGCCACTATGGCAATGAGTAGCTACCATTACTTTCTCCAGACTTTTCCACTCTCAGCTGCATCTCCCTTTGGTGGCCTTTCACAAGTAACAGAGATGGTGGCGTTGCTGGATGTTCTGTATAGTAACAGAGATGGTGGCGTTGCTGGATGTTCTGTTTGCCTAGATTAATCAGAGCTGGCCCTGCGGAAATGACGAAGAGCCTCATGTCATACAAATGTTTTTAAAATATAGTCTCATCTTTTAGGAAACCTTAGAAATAGGGAGTGGAGGAATGATCTTTAAAAAGCAAGGACAGAAAACTAGGTAAAGGTTTTCCACTGTTACCTGGGATTCAGGACCCTCTCAGTGAGGGGGTCTTAGTGTTCAGCCCCCCTCTACTCAGGCCTCTTCCGCAGACCTGGACACCCCGCGCACCTTAGCTGCGTGTCTGCAGCGGGCGACTTTGTGCACCTACAAGGGGAGGGAGGCCCGGCCCACGCAGCCTCGGGCTTTACGGGAGACAGGCAGAGGGCAGCCCGGTCTGTGTCACAGAGAACCCTGTTACGGGAAGAAGGTGTTAAGTCCCAGCAACAACAAAAGTAGCGACAGAAGCTCCGTAAGCCTCTGGGATGCTTATTACAGAAGATGCTCAGACAGGCCACTTGCAGGCCAGCTCACATAACACATGGCTTTGAACTGTGCTACCAGACACAGTCTGGTTTGTCTTTGTGACCTCTCTGAAGCCCGCAGTGCCGTGGGATGCTGTAAACATGGCCCTCATAAACCAGACCCACTGGTTA
Source organism: Micronycteris hirsuta (assembly GCA_004026765.1). Lineage (NCBI taxonomy): Eukaryota > Metazoa > Chordata > Mammalia > Chiroptera > Phyllostomidae > Micronycteris > Micronycteris hirsuta. The sequence continues at coordinate 38,263 of PVJI01011271.1, forward strand.
TTATTAATCAGCAGCCACCCCCCACCCCAGCCCTGGCCCAGTGAGGCTCGTTCATTTCCTGCTCGGCCACCCTCCTCTCTGGGATCAGTGAGGGGCCCCATATTGATGCCCTGGGGGTTGGGCTCTTCACATGAAAGTACTAATCGGTTCAGTTTATGTCCAGAATGCTGTTAGGACATCCACCCTCACTATTGCCACTCCAGACCCCCTCCTTCCTGTCTCCTTTAGGATCAGAGAGGGAAGCTGACGGCTGTTGGTGGTAACATCACATGCCCACGTTTTCTGGCCCTGCTACTTGAATCTTTTCAGAGGGCCGTGCTGTGCTACAAGGGGTCCCGCTGATGCAGTGGTCGGGGGTGGGGATGGTGTTCGGGACTGACGCAACGCCCTCTAAGTTCAGTGGTCTTGAAGTTCCCCAAGGGCATTGGAAGGTCATCTGGTGAGGCTTGTTCCTGGAGACCTTTTCGGAGAATGCAGCAGCGAGCCTGCTGGACTGGCCCTGACAGGGAGACCCCAGTTGTTTCTGGGTGACCTCGCAGCCTGTTCACTGTCATGGCTCTGGGAGGATGCAGCAGGCAGGGGAGCCCAGGGAGTCACCCCTCTTCTCTGCAAAGGGGACTCTCAGCAGGGCTCTGAACTGGCCAGAGAGACGGGAGGCCAGCATTTTAGGAAGGAAGCGTCTGTGTGTGCAGAACGTAATCAGGATTTCTCTTGAGTTTTGCAGTCTTGGTTTCAATGTCTGCACCCAGGTGCCTGCTTGGTGTTTCAGTGGTGGGGCCGGGCTGCTGACTCAGGCTGTCTGTCCCGGTGGCCCATCCCCCCTTGGCTGCCACACTGAGATACAGTAGTGTTCCCCATCTCTCACTGGGTGATCAGTTTCCCTTTGACAGACATCTTCATTTGAACTGGCCCCTCCCACTCTCTCTGCTTCCCATAACTTGTTGAAAGCAGATAGTTTTTCCATTGTGTAGATGTAGCACAGCTTTCTTTATCCACTCATCTGCTGATGGGCACTTGGGCTGCGTCCATATCTTGGCGATTGTAAATAACACTGCAGTGAACACAGGGGTGCATATTTACTCTCTGATTGGTGTTTCGGGATTCTTAGGATATATTTCCTGAAGTGGAATCGCTGGGTCATAAGGCAGATCCATTTTTCATCTTTTGAGAAATCTCCATACTGCTTTCCACAGTGGCTGCCCCAGTCTGCACCCCACCAACAGTTCACAAGGGTTCCCTGGCCCCCACATCCTCACCAGCACCTGTTGTTCGTAGACTTATTGATGGTAGTCATTCCAGCAGGTGTGAGATGATCCACTACTCAGCGGTAAAAAGAAGGAACAGCGTGGATGGACTTAGAGGGTATTATGCTAAGGGAAATAAGCCGGTCAGAGAAAGACAAGTGCCTTATGACTTCACTTGTACGTGGAATCTAATGAACAAAACACACAAACACAATAGAGACAGACTCATAGATACAGAGAACAGACTGACAGCTGTCAGAGGGGAGGAGAGTTGGCGGGCTAGGTGAAGGGATCAAGCAAGAAATAAATAAAACTCGACACAGATAGCAGTGTGGTGACTGCCGGAGGGAACAGAGGGTGGGGGCAGGTGGAAGAAGGTAAGGGGGCTTAAATGGAGACTTGATGCTGGGTGGCTTCCACACAGTACAGCAAATAGTTGATGTACACCCGAAACCTATATGATTTTATGAACCACTGTCACCCCAATAAATTCAATAAAAATTTGTTTTAAGAAAGCAGGTGGGTTTGTCTCCATGTCTTTGGCTGGTGCCCCGGATGACCGTGCCGGCCACTCCTCTGTCTCTCTCAATGGCTGTGAGTGGCTCTGGGCAGCTCCTTCTCGAAAACATCTCCCCCTACTGCTATTTCCCTACGTAAATCGCAGCTGGTGTTGCGTCGTCAGTGATTGCCAAAGGGAAGCAGTGGCTCACAGCTTTATCAGCACAGCAGTGGAGCGGGCATCTCATGGTTCTCACGGCGTGCGCCCGGCGTCTGACCTGCCATCACGCTGACTTGCCTTTGGGGCAGCCTTGGTGCCCACGTGTGCGAGGCCCTTGCAGCGGCAGCTCTGTGATGTGCATCGCTCGCACGCTGTGGGTGATCTGTACTTCATCCATCAAAGTCCTTCTGAGCCGCTTGGAGAAAGCCCTGGGCTGCATATTTTAAAATACTGAATTCTGGAAGTTCCTGCAGTTTTCTATAGCCAAAAGCAACACCTGGGCCAACCATCTCAAAACCCAGCAAGGTCCTGGGACTCCTCACCTTCTCAGAAACGGTGACCAGCGTGATGACAAAGGGACACCCGTTGGCAGGTGATGGGTGAACGAGAGATGGTGTCCAAGTTTGTGGAAGGATTCCAGCAACAGCTCTGATGGGAATTATGTCTGAGAAGGTTATTAAAAAGTTCACGTTTCTTGCCACCAGCAAAAGAAATGCTGTCTGCCGTGGTGTTAAATCTGTCGGAGCAGGATCCAAGGGCCCCTCGACAGTGTGGGAAATTTCAGCCGAGGAGGAGCGAGAAAGTTCAGGTCAGAGGGACCTGGAATTTCATGAGTCACTCTCCAAGGTCCTTCCCTGATCGTATTTTACTAACTTGGCCACCCAGCCTTCCTTCTGCCTTTGAAAGTGCCGGCACATACTTCTGTGGCCGTAAGTTAAACGGCATGGTGGTGAGGTGGATGGCGACAGTGCGGTGAGAGCCCACGGTTACTTTTCTGTCTCTTGGTTCTGTTTTGCAGCGGTGTCCCTGGCTCTCGCTTTGAACGGAGTCTGCACCAACACTATCAAGTTAATAGTGGGAAGGTAAGTTCCAAAAAGGAACAGTTGGTGATTTGGACGCTGCAGGTCATCTGTGCAGGAACCGTGACCACAGGACACTGTATGGGACACATTTGAGCTCTTCTGACTTCTGAGATCGCTGTCCTCCTGGGGTTTTGTGCTCAGCACAGATCTTCTCCTTTGAACTGTGAACTCACTCTCTCAGAAAGCAGGCGGTGAACCGTCGAGAAGGGGTCACTGACAGCACTTCCCCGTGGGTCAGGGCCAGCTGCTGGCGTTGCCAGGCCATCCACCACGCCCCAGGGCCTCACTCACCAGACACCCGCTGACGCGGCAGTGTGGCCCCCACCCCCACATGAAATAAGGTTACTGGCTCACTCTCTTCGGGGTGAGAAGCATGGATTGGCAGTTGTGTTTCAGCTTACGGTTTCTCTTACCCTCCTGGGAGATGATCTCTCTTTTCCACTTATCTCGCCCTTTCTCTTACCCTCCTGGGAGATGATCTCTCTTCTCCACTTATCTCGCCCTTGATCCCGCCTGCTCTGGCGGGGGGCGGGGGGGGGGGGCCGGAGCTCGTCTCTGCAGAGTGGAGCAGGGAAGGTGTGTGACTTTGGCCCCACCCAGACGTTGCCCTGGGGTGGATTGTCTCTCCTCTCAGAACCCAGCATTCACTGATTGTCTGCTCGGTGCAGGGCGCTGCCAGGCACCAAGGGGGCAGGAGAAGGGCCAAATCGGGCAGCCCGTGGGCTGATGCTGCCGTGTCCTCCTGCAGTCCATGCTTAGAGTTGCTGGGGCCTCCATAAAATGCTGATTCTCAGGCCTAGTCTGCTCCGAGGTTTGGGTTCAGTAGGTGAATAACTACACTGGCACCTCTGAGAGAGTACTCAAATTGATTATCGATGTATTATAGATATTGATAGATTATTATTGGGCCTAGACCCCAGAGCTGGGGTGACCAGTGAGTTAGCGTGTGTGAACTGTGACCCAATATTTGTGCAGGAAAGGGGCCCCGTGTTGGCAGCAGGGGCAAAGCCTTGACCGTCCCGGGCCTTCTGCAAACGGTAGTTGAATTGATGCAAAGGGATCTGCCTTCAGCCGTGACACAGCGATGTGAACATCCTCTCTTGAGGGAGGCGGGAAAGCACGGGGTGAGGTGTGTAGGTGCAGGAATCCACAACTCTGGGGGTCCAGAGCTGGGCTTTGCCACTTACTGGTTGTGCATGACCTTGGGCAGGGGTGTGAGCTTTCGAAGCCTTCGTTTTTGTGCATGTAAAATGAAGAAAGTCCCGGGATCTGCCCCAGGGCATGGTCCAGTCCCCAGGAAGTCCTCGTAGTGGCTGTGACTGGGGCAGGAGGCTCAGCCCCACCCCGTTAGGTGTCTCCCACCACACTGCGTGGCCGTGTGCTCATCATTGTGGAGCAGGGCTGATTGGTCCCCACCGTGAGGTTAACCGAGACCTGCACTCGGAGGAAGGGCAGTGGGCCGTCCAGATCCAAGATAAAGGGACATGCGCAGGCCAGAGGCTTGGATCCTGAATGCAGCCTCTGCACACAGGGCCCGAGGCTGAGGCAGGAGCTGCCTGTAACTTCACCAGCACGGAGCTCAGGTTCCTCCTGTAGGGCGTGAACCCTCAGCCCCTCACCTGTGGGTAGGTATGACCTCCCCCTCTTACAGATGTGGAAGCATGGCCTTCCCAAGGTCAGAAAACCAGTAAGTGGCAGAGCAGGAGTTCCGACTCAGACCTCCGGGACCACTAGGCCTAAGCTTTACCCAAGACCGTGGTGTGTAGGACCCTCAGTGTGGAACGCGGGTGTTGGTGCAGAAGACGCTGGGGACAGCCGGGGAGGGCGGGGGTCAGCTCGGGGCTCGTTGGTGATGGCAGCGTTTTATATTGAAAATGTCCATGGTGTCTTTTGTAGACCTCGCCCCGATTTCTTTTACCGCTGCTTTCCAGATGGAGTGATGAACTCGGAAATGCACTGCACAGGGGACCCCGACCTGGTGTCCGAGGGCCGCAAAAGCTTCCCCAGCATCCACTCCTCCTGTGAGTTCCCTGCCAGGGGCTGTCACTGCCTGTCACACTTCTCTGGGAGGTCAGGTGGCGGGCAGAGTGTTGGCTCACGAGGGTTGGGCACAGGTCACCTTTCTCCACCGCAGGATCTTCACCTGGAAGTGATAAGTCTGTGAGCGAGGCTCTGGACTTTACAAAACCAGATGTGCTGGCTTTGCGAGGTTGGCAGAGTGTAACGTGACACTTGACCCTGCGTCCATCTGATTCAGGAACTTGACCTTGCCTGGGAATTAACTGTGCTCGCTGGGACCTTCTGCTTTTTAGCTCAGTGTTCGCTCTAGTTTGTTCCTTCAGTGAAGGCACTGTGTGTGTGTGTGTGTGTGTGTACAAATATGTAGCATGTCAGTGTATACATACATACTACACACAATATCTATAATCTGATTGTAGATATTCGAGCTGGACCAGCCTTGAGGCCAAGGCTAAATGATGTGAATAGGGTGCAGTGGGGAGAGCAGGGTCTTTGACGTGCGACCACTCCTGCCTCCGGGACTTCACCTCCCTGAGCCTCAGTTGCTGCTGGGTAAAACGGGGTGACAGCGCCTCCTTTCCTGGTGGAGCTGAGGGTTAGGACCATCCTGATGATGGCGGTCATTTCTGGGACGTGTGCTGCACGTAAATGTCTAGGTGCTTCATCTTATCTAATCCACTCTGTGAAGGACTTAGTGTGCTTAGTCGTGTATAAAGTACTAGTGTAGTGCTTTAAATAAACTGCAGCTATCCACGTCGTTGTTTATCACCGGAGCTGAGGTTTCCAGCGTCTCCTGGCTCTTTCATTCCGTCGATGCTTATTGAAGGACCTAGGTGCCAGGCGCTGTGCCAGGTGCTGGGGACACACAAGTAAATAAGCTACAGTGCACGTCCTGGCCCCCCCGCCCTGCCCACCCCAGGCTGAGGCAGACGGAAGGTGTGTGTTGGTGGCTCTGGGATGAGAAGAACTGCAGCCGCAGGTGACTGCGGGAGCGGGCAGGTGCGGCCATGGTCCGCAGCCCTTGATTCCCTGGAGACTGGTCATCTTCACCTTTGGCAAGCCTGTCACCTTAATCCTTTCTGTTTCGTCCTAAGTACCTAAGGCACAGCCTGGTGGTGACTGGGTCAAGGAATAATAACTGGAGGCTCTCTCCTGCCACGTGGTTGTTGGACGTTTTGCTCAGCGCTATGGGGGACCGGGCCGGACAGCAATGTCTAGGTGCCAGGTACTCTAAGTGGGAGGGCCCATCAGCCAGCACAGCAGCCTGCCAGGTCCGGTTGTCTCCGTTTTATACACAGGGACGGGGAGGCTCGACGGACTCAGTAACTCATCCAAGGACACTTAGCTGACCCTCACACCAACCTCTGACACGATAGTATCTTGGGGAATTTAGTGATTAAATACAACAAAGTATTTACAGTCCACGTTCATTTCAGTAAATAACTTGTTTTCTCCTCTAGTTTGTCGGAGACTGTGCAGGGTTGAATGGTGGCCCCCAAAGATGCCAGTGGGAGGAACGCCTGCTGATGGAGACACTGGGCTTCCGATGCTGGTAGTCAGGCCCCTGGCTCGGCCCCTGCCTGCTCTCTATCTCTGTCCTTGCGGGGTCAGTCCAGGTCTCTGTCATTTCAGGGCACATGCTGTCCCTGCAAAGACTTGATGCTGAGCTTTAAAAGCTTTCAGAAATTAAAAGCAATCCGAAGTGAAACCCTATGGGAGAACCTTCATCCTAGCTTTTGAGTGGTTGACTGAGGACTGCAGCGCAATTTGGTATCTACTGTTGCATCTGAACTGGAGAAGAAAATAGCTTTCACATGAATAACTCCAGCTGGAAGACGGCTGGGCTGCAGGGATGAGAGGCCCCACCAAAATGTTCGTTTTAGATGCACAGCCTCCTTGTACATCAAAAGCTTTTTCTGACAGGGCTGCCCGCCAGCTGCCTTGTCACTGTGTGGCCGATGTCCCATCCATCCTAGACAAGCTTTTTGACAGAGGCTATTACTATCTTTTGCTTAATATGCTACTTAAAATGTTACAAATTGTTATTACTTGGCAGACATAGTGTCCTGTCCATCCTCTAGGCTTAGGCTTTGATGGTGGTATTTTCATTCCCTCCCTCCCTCAATCCCTCCCTTCCTTCCTTCTTTTTTAAATGGCAGGTCAGTGATTGCCTTGCAGGGAATGTTTTCTGAACTCTAATTGAGCTAATGGGAAGCCCAGTGGTTGGTATGACTCTCTGATCCTCAGAGGAGGTGGTGGACCTCAGGGGGGTGGCCTCAGTGGGCTCTCACTTTGGTACACACACTCTGCCTTCAGTAAACCAGTTTTGCAGGTTCTGCTTGAGTGAGTGGACACAGGCGTTCTGGACCAGGGGGTTCTGTGAGACGGATTCCCCAGGCTGGGGAAGCACAGGCTTGCTTTTGCTCTGTGTACAGGTAATTGGAGGCTGGAAGGTAGTTGATGTCCACATATCCTGGAGAGTGGCTGGTTTCCTTTGAATTTAAGATCAAACAGTGATTTTTTTTTTTTTGAAACAAGAGATCTTGTTCTTAATCTACCATAAGCGGTCCAACTGCACTCCTCTGGAGTGGTCACTTGGCACACTGTCCACAAACAGCGTGTTCCTGTGGTGGCCATCTTGTGGGACTTGCTTTGTAAGGTGGCCTGAGCCACCCTTGATTGGAAAAGCGGGGACCACAGTTTCAAAGAGCAAAGGATTTCTTTCAGACAAGTTTTCGGGAAGCTTGGGATTTAAAGTGGAGAGATGTAATATAATTTTAAGGCAGGGATGTTCTGTAAAGGGAATTATCTTTCATTGCATAATCTCAGCTTTTGATTGCATGTTGATTCCCCTTCCAAAAAAAGGATAGATTTCAGAGAGAAAAATAGAAAAAAAACAACCTGAATTATTAATGCCAGTGGAGCTATTAAGAAATTTCCTATAAAAATGGTGGGAATGATACCGTTGTCCACAGGTCGGCAAACGACAGCACATGGGCCAAATTCGGTGGCTGCTTGCTTTTGTAAATAAAGTTTTATTGGAATGGAGAGATGCCCGTCTGTTTGCATGTTGTCTGTGGAGGCTTTTACTTTGTAATAACAGAGGTGAGTAGTTGCAAAAGAGACGTGGGCCACAGCACTGGAAACAGATTGTCCACGCACCAAACAAATGGTATTAACAAGCGTTACTTCAGAGGTTGGAGTTGGGGGCGGGGATGATAGGTAGGGCAGAGAGGATGCTTAGGGCCTTGCCAGTACGCCGTGTGATCCTGTGATGATGAGCACCTGTCACACATTTTTCGCACCCTGTGGGTCGTACGCAACACCAAGATGAACCCTGGTTAAACTATGGACTTCGGATGATTTGATGTGTCAGCGTAGGTCCCCCGATTGTAACAAATGTTGGTGGGGATGCTGGCAGTGGGAGGGGCAGGTGCGGGAGCAGGAGGCGTGTGGGCAGTCTCTGTACCCCTTGGCTTTGCTGTGAACCTGAAACTGCTGCAGAAAACTAAACACAAGGTAATTCTAAAGCAAGACCAGTGCCCTGGACTTATGCACAGAGATGTTTCATTTTTAAACAGCTCCATTGCAGCATAAAAAGGGGCATTTATAGAATAATCAACGCTTGTGGGATGTATTTTTAATTTTTATTTATTTATTTTTTTAAGATTTTATTTTATTTAATTTTTAGAGAGAGGAGAAGGGAGGGAGAAACAGCAATGTATCGTTGCCTCTTACATGGCCCTCACAGGGGACCTGGCCCGCAGCCCAGGCATGTGCCCTGACTGGGAATCAAACCGGGACCCTCTGGTTCCCAGCCTGCGCTCAAGCCACTGAGCTACACCAGCCGGGCGGGATGTATTTTTTAAAGGACAGACTTGAATACTTACTGGCCTAGCACTTGAGGTGAGTCCAGGAGGTCAGACATGGTCTGTGTCCCCTTCAGGGGAAGGACCTGTGTCCCCTTTAGGGAAAGGGCAGATACCAGGCGCTTTCACACGGCGCTCTGGGACTGGGGAGCTGGGAATTCTGGACGGGACGGGGGACAGCCTCGGGGAAGAGAAACCCTTTCTCCTGTCGTTTCCCAGGGGGGGGGGGCACAGATGAGCTGTGTGTTTTGAGGTGTTTATGTCAGAAGTGTCTTTATTCTTCAACTGGGTGGAGAGTTGTAGGTGGAAAGTCATTTCTGTGCAGGATTCCAGTGTTCAGTGCACTTGAGGGAAGCCTGCTGCAATTCCTTTCCTGTGTTTTGTTTCTCTTTCTCTCTCTGGAAGCTCCTGGGATTCTTCCTCTGTTCTCTGAGGTTTCGCGATGATGTGCCTTTTACTGGGTGCTTTTCCTCATTGTTCTGGCCAGGCAGCGGGTCCTTTAAGTCTGGAAGTTTGTGTCCTTCCCTCTGTATTCTGTTTCTTTCCTCTGGGTCCTGTTTGACACAAATGTCGAATCTACTGGATTGATCTTATCTTTTCATTTCCTATTGTCTGCTGCTTTGTGTATTTTGTTCATCTCTCGGGGACATTTCAAAAATTTTATTTACCAACCCTGCTATTGAATTTTATTATGGTTTACATATACATAACATATATTTATTGACTTTTGAGAGAGAGAGAGAAAAAAACCTCAGTGTGAGAGGGAAACATCGATTGGTTGCCTCCCATATATTACCTAACCGGGGATTGAACTTGCAACCTAGGCATGTGCCCTGATCGGGAATCAAACCTGTGACTTTTCAGTGTACCAGACAGTGCTGCAACCAACTGAGGACACTGGCCAGGGCTGATTTTTATGTTTTTAATTTCCAACAGGTCTTTCCTGAGCTCTGATTTTAAAAAAGCATCCTGTTCTTTTTTCCGTGGCTACACTGTCTTTCCCGTCTTTGTTTGCAGGTTCCATCAGCTCCCCACCTTCTGTTATTTGCATCTCCTTTTCATTAAATCCCTGGTGACCCTAAGCTGTCTGTTCTTATTTAAGGTGGAACCACTGAAGCTAACTGGGCAGAGCTCGTTAATTGGACTTTGTTGCAGGGTGATCGGGAGTGAGCTGGGCTCTCACAGACTGGCCCTGAGCATTAGCATCTGCCCTTCACTTTGAGGCTATTGGATCCCACAGGCAGTGCCTCCCCAGGCTCCTGCTGGGTGTACGTGAGCCTGGCTTTCTGGGAGCCTTGCAAAAAGGGCTTGGGTTTGCACAGGTCACTTTGCAGACTGCCCCTTACTCCCCCTGCCTTTGGTCGAGTAGCTCAGCCCTGTTCTCTGCTTGCCTGCTTTTCCCAAGCCCAGAACCTCAGCTGCTTAAACCTTGTGTCTTCTTCAAGAGGCAGGGAGGTGGTGGTTTCCTGGTTGGCAGGTTGGGGTGGCAACCAGGAGAGCGTAATTGTGCTTTATGGGGCTTTGCACCCACCTCCTTGTTTCCAGCCACCTGCAGTACCTGGTGCCTCCCATTCATAGCTGTGCAGGGTCCTGCCTGGAGGAGAAGGAGCTCCCCCCACCCCTGCCCTGACCCCTGGCACCATCCTCTGCGGACACGGCACACTCTCCTTGTCTCTGAGAGTCAGTGTCGCTCTGCCATCTGCTTATCGTCTTCCTGCATCGTGCTGTGGAGCTGAGGTTCTTCCATGTAAGCGAGAACGTGCCTTCCTGTTGGCCAAGTCAGAGTTCTCCAGAGCTGCAGAGCCAAAAGGGTGTGTGGAGAGAGAGAGAGAGGGAGGGAGGAAAGAAGGGAGAGTTATTTTAAGGAATTACCTCCCGTGATTGTGGCGTCTGGCAAATCTGACATTCATAGGTCAGGCCTGTAAGGCTGGAAACGCAGGTGAAGGGTTGATGTTGGCAGTTTTAAGTCCGACGTCTTCGGGGCAGGCCAGCGGGCTGGGAATGCAGGCAAACCTTCTGTGTTGCATGCCGTCTCGGGGCAGAATTCCTCATTTGGGGACCTCAGTCTTTGCTCTTAAGGCCTTCGGCTGACTGGACGAGGCCCCCCCACGTATGCAGGGGGAGCACCTGCACGTGAAGTCCACTGATGGTAAGCCCTCTTCCCACTGAAGTGGACCTTTGCGGCAGCATCTGGGCTGGTTTCAGCCAAAGAGCTGGCACCGTGGGCTAGCTAAGCTGACACATAAATGTGGCCATCACCCTGTCTTTCCTACGATTTTCACATCAGAAATACCTTCCTTTCAGAGGTGCATCATCTGTTAGAAGGCTCTTGTTCATCCTTGGGGTCACTTTGGTGGCCGAGTCCTTAAGGATGGAGTGCGTACACCGAAGGGTCTTGCAGGTAGAAGGTCGGGGAGTTTGCTTTTGCTGAACGGATCTCAGGGGGCTCTAACTAAGGACTGAATAATTATCACAAGGTATCATTATCTGTGCTGACCAGCCAGGTTTAACTCCATCAAGCACAAATGTTCAGCATTGTAAACCAGCTGGTTCTGAGAGTGAGTCAGGCAGGCTTCTGCATAAAGAACCAGGAGACGGGAGAGCTGAGGAAATGTCAGGGCTCGTTTATTTGGCATCATTTGATGAAGTGAAATTGCCACTGGAGAAGTTGCTGGCAGGTGGGAGGCACACAACGTGCTGCTACCTTCTTCTTTTAAAAGTGGGGTACAGTGGCGTGGGCTGCGCGGGGCTTCGGTGCAGCCAGGACCGCTGGTGGCCGTCTGTCTGAGGTCAGCTCCACTCGGGTGGTTTCTCCGGTAACTCAGCTGCGAAAGTGTCCAGGCTCACTGTCCTGTGGAGGGGTGTCGTCAGAGCTGGCAAGAGCCCCTCAGAACTTGTCGCTTAGATTTGTATGGTCCCACGTCTCAGGCTTCCGAGACACGTGCAGAGGTTCTGGGAAGCAGCCGCACTGATTTTGCCACGTCTGCCTCATCCCAGTGGAGACGCTTTTGAACGCCGAAGAGGCTGGTTTTGGGGGCGCAAACCCCTGCAGGGAGTGATTGCGTTAAGTGGAATCAGACCGCTTTGTACGTGTTTTCCAACCTCTCTTTCATTACTGCCCCCTCCTCCATTTTTCGACTTTTTTCCCTAATTGCTCATCTCTACCGTGAAATGTGAATGCCATAGAGAGACTGTGCATCTGTTTGCACATGGGGGCCCTTTGCAGGCCTACTACAAACGATTGCAATGTCTAAGATTTTCTCGTCTCCCCAAGAACCAGTCCTCATCCCCTGGGGGCAGGATTGTCCGGGTTGAGAAGGTGTGTTCTAGGGCGGTAGTGGTTCTCACCGGCAGTTTTGCCCAGGGGACGGATGCAGGGGACACGTTTAGCAACTTCGAGGGACACTTTTGGCCAGCACCGCTGGGGCGGGGCGTGCTAGTGGTATCGAGTGCATAGAGGCCAGGGATGCTGCCGACACCCCGCGGTACATGGGACAGTCCCCTCAGCAGAGTGTCCGGTCCGGAGTGTCCACCGCGTCCAGGCTGAGAAGCCCTGTTCTAGGGCAGTTAGGCGAGTAGGTGGGAGAAATCGATCACATACGTATTAAATTTGTCTAACTCTGCAAGTTCTTGGTCTGAATAAATAGAATATTTTTGGCAATGAATACTGTTTAATTAATCAAAATACTTTTCCTCAAAGACTTGGCTCACTATTTGATATCTGTGGTGAGGAAAGTCAGGGTGGGATTAAAGGTTATAATGAAAGTCTAATACCTTTTTATTTCTGTCTTTCTGAACTTTCTATCATGAAAAAGTCTAGACCTACAGCAGAGAAAACAGAAACCTAATGAATATGCATGCTCCAGGTGCAACAGCTGCCGTTCCTGCGGCCTAGTTTTCTCTGCCCATTTCCTACCGACACCCAATAACGAGGATGAGGTTTTTTTGTATTATTTTAGCATTTGAAGGTAAGACTTACATGGAAACGCATGGGTCATTCAGGTCTGACACACGGACACACCGTGTGACCCACGTTCCTATCCCCATGTAGCCCCCGAAAGCCCTTTCCTGTCTGTTTCCGGTTGGTCGCCATCCCCGTAAGTCAGCCCCTGAGCAGGGTTTTCTTTTTTCCTGTAACTTTAGATTTACTGTGTGTGTGTGTGTGTGCGTGCGCACGCCCAGCAGCTTTTATTCAGTTTAATAGTCTGAAAACACTTCCTGTTGTTAGGAGTGTACGAGGCCTGTCCAGAAAGTGTCCAGCCACGGACTGTGAGAAATAGACATCTGTTGAAGAAGGTACGAGACACAAGAAACATTGTGTATAGGACAGTGACACCTCAGTCCCCTTCAAAGTAGGCACCTGGGGACCTCACACAGTTCTCCCAATTGCCATTAGTTGTCCTGCCGTATTTTCCTGAATCTCATCAATGGTCTGAAATCTCTTCCCTTTGAAAGGTGATTTTAGTTTTGGGAAAGGCCAGAAGTCACAGGGCACCAAACCTGGGCTGTAAGGGGCTGAGTCACTTCGGTGATGTGATGTTTTTCTGAAAAAACTCTGCACGAGACGTGATGCATGAGCAGGCGTGCTGTCGTGATGAAGCTGCCAATCACCAGCTGCCCATAGCTGTGGCCTCTGAGTCATCCGAATAGTTTCCATGGAGGATGTTCCAGCTTAGCGCAAAATCTGATGCAGATTCACTGCTCTACTCACTCAGTCACTGTGAATGTGACAGCCACACGGCACACATGCTCACTCAGTGGCATATACCGCCCTTACTGACTAGTACAGTGAAGCTGTCATTGTTCACACATGAACATTCCAGTCCCTTTGGCTGCCAGGTCACATCGATGTCACACAGAGCGTTCTCATTGTATTAACAATGGTTGGACCTTTTCCAGACAGACCTCGTGTATCAGTGATTTGTTCTCTTTTACTGCCAAAGTGTATTTCACGGTCATCAATGTTCCACAGATTATTTATCTTTTCTCCTTTTAATAAAAATTTGGATTGTTCCCAGTGTTTTCAGTTGTCAGTGAAGCTGCTGTGAATATTTGTGTTCAGTCCCTTCAGGGAACTCGTTTGCCATGTACCTTGGCTGAGTATCAGAGTGGCACTGCTGGGTAACGTGTTCGGCACACGGTTAACTTCTGCGGAAACTGTAGGTGGGCTTGTGCACGTTCATGATGGTCAGGCCTTCTTGATGTTTTGATCCATTTGTCGTGATGAAACACCCTGTGCTCATCATTTCCTCTCTTCCTGTGTCACGTAGTGGCTTCTGGATGTGAAGCCCAGGAGCTGAACAATTGTGAAACATTTTCGTAAAGGAGATCTTGTTCTTGGTCCTTGGCGATGAAATGCACTTCAACTCTAAAGGAATTGTGGGATAGACAGCTATTCTGTGTGGGTTCCTTTTATCGCTGTTTCAAACCCTTGACTTTTAACTCTGCCTCCCAATTTGAGCCCAAAGATCATTCAAGATGTTACATGTATTCTAAAAATAAAAATTCATATAACCACGTGTCCTCTGTAATAGACCTCTTTTGGGATCTGGAGATTAATGGATTGATTTATGGGTGGAAGGAAGTAGGAAAATCAATCAACCATTCATGAGCCAACAATGTTTTCACAGACCCTTCTTGCAGAAATTGTCCGGGTCCTGATGTGGGTGCCCACCTTCAAGCTGGGGCGCTGCCACAGAAACGTTACCTTTTGGGTGCAGACCCACCCAGCCCTGTCTTTGTGTGTTCTCTGGTTCATGTCTAGTGTGCACGTCTGAGAACCAGTGTGGGGTTTTTCCCCCTTTTGGATAGAACTCACAAACACACATGTTATTCCCATTGAGGTCTCTACAGAGAACATTTCATTTCAGGTTTGCTTCCTGATGCCTCCCAGTGGGTGAGGGGCTGCTGCTTCTGCCTCTGTTGGTCTCTACTTGGAAAATGCAAAGTCATTTTAATGTTCGCCAGAGCCAACTTAATTAGGAAGTGAAGTCTGCCGAAGGAAAATGAAACCCATCATTCCACAGCCAAGTGCGGCCTTTGGATGATTCAAACCAATGCTGCTTTCCTTCCATCAGCCTCTGGAGTCTGCTAATTAGTGCTAAATAGCATCTTCCTTTTGCGCCAGCGGTAGATTTGGCACTGGGGAGGTAGAAGCAGAAAAGGCACTTCAAGCCTTTGAAGAGTTTGACATCCTAGAATGGTGCTGTCAGCTTACTCCGCAGCTTAAAAGTCTTTGGTGGCTTCTGGTGTATCCGAAGGACAGACCTTCCAGTGTCTCCAGCACAGTCTTCAAGCTTTGCACACTCTGACGCCTGCTGCCTTGTCAACCTCCTGTCCTACTCCCCCATCCCTTTGCTTCCGAAATTTCCGTCACCCTGTCTTTTTGATGATCATGCAAATGGCTACCATCTGTTGAACAACAAAATATATCAAGGTCTGTGTTAATGGCTTTAAAGGATTTACCCTACTTAATCCTCCACATATCTCTGCGGTTGGTCGGTACTGTTCCTAGTCCTCTTGTCCAGATGAGGAAACCGAGGCTTTGGGAGATTAATAATCTCCCCCAACATCACACAGTCAGTGTGTTGCAGAGCTGGTGTTTATTCCCAGATCATCTGATTTCAGATCCCAAACTCTTAACTGCAGAGGCTGACTCTTGACAGCTCCCTCAGCATGAGATATTCCTATTCTTTCCTTGCTTGGGCCTTTGAACTTGCCCTTCTCCCACACTTCTCAAACCCTGTCAGAACCCCGTCCATATTACCTTGGCAGTTACTATGTCATGCCTGTGCTCACACATGAACATTTACCCCGCCCCCTAGGGCGGCCACCGGCCAATAGTTAATGGGCATTGGTGTATAAATGCCCAGCTCCCTGTGCATTTCCCACTGCCTCCCAGAGCTCCCCAGGGGGGCTGAGCTCCTGCCGCCCACAGCGGTACCTGGCTGAGGGCACGTGCTTCGCATACCTGCTCGTCTTTCCTGGGAACATCATCCTAGTAAACTGCTTGCACTTGACCCCATCTCAGGGTCTCATCCTGAGGAAACCCAGACTAGCGCTCAACGAGGGCTAATGCTGCTTATTCCTTGAGTGTCAGCCTAAGTCTGGCCTCATTAAAGAAAGCGGCTGAATGCCCCGAATTCTCCTCCTGTGTGAATCTTGCCGTGGCACTTAGTTGAGTCTGTAATCATCTTCATATGTTGACTTGTCTTTCCGTCTGCCTCCGCCCTCAGCCCTCAGCTCCACGACGACAGGAGCCTGGATTTTCCAGGACGATGTGCTCCGAGCACCCTGCACAGCGAGTGGCTCATGCTTGGTGCCCTACCCCAAACACCGATTGTACTCATTGGTTCATTAGCATAATGAATGAAGACTTCACGGAAGTGACAGTCAGGCCGTAAGTGTCTGACCAGGACCTCAAATTTACCGTTGGTGCCAGTGTCTCAGAACATCGTCCAGTGTTTTGAGTAGGAGAGAGAGGCCTGAGCTGCCGGGACAGTGCGGCCAGCTCTCCTGCCGGTCGGCAGTGTCATCTGATGGCAAGCCCTTGACCGCTCAGCTTCTCTTTTCCTCTCAGAAGATGAAGGGATATGGTCAGGATAGAGCTTTGTCCCTCACTTTGAGTTGTGGAATTCTGTGGTCTCTTTCAGCCTCAGTTTTATCGCTTTATAAGAGGTTTTAATGATACCTACCAAAGCAAAGACGTTATTTGATAGAAGGGGATACGAGGTGTGAAGTCCCTTGCACTGCCAGGCATGTAGAAGGGGCTTCGCGCATGCTGGGTGCCCTCGCCGCCTCCTCCAGCAGGGCTGGGGAAGCCTGCTGATGACTAGAAAGGCCAAGACGACACCGTGAGTTTGGGTCCTTTCTTCGGGAAGCCTGGGTGGGACCTGGGGACTGACAGGAAGAGAGACAGACTAGGTTCTTTATTCCAGAGGCACGGCATTCCTTGAATCTTTTTTTTTTTAAAAATAAGCAGGCATTTTTAGGAGTTAAAAGTTCTTTGAGGTTCTCTTTATGCTTATTTCCACCAATAAACGAATTCAGTTTCTGGCCACAGGTTCCCTGGCATAGGATCATCTCCCTCAGTTTTCTGGGTCAGGAGAAACTCTACAATTTTTCATCAAAAGGAAAGGAAGAGGGGAAGGAAGAAAGGAGAGAAGGGAGGGAGGAAGGCCCTTGCTTCCTTTATAATTCACGCACTGACTAGGCGTAGGTGGAACTTGACTCCAGCGTAGCCTGTCCAGATCCCATGGTGATTAGCAATCTTGTGAAAAATATGGCTCATATTTTTGTCCTTTACTAATACGCCCTCTCGGTCAAATGTTCACATATTTTGGCTTGAGTTTTATTGACCACACCTTACAAGTAAAAACAGAGTCCACTTGTTTCCAAAGTACTCTCTCTGGAAGAGCAGAAAAGTGAGCCGTCTCTGCGGGAGCCTGTCTGTCCTGCAGCTTCGTCCTGCGGAGCGAGGGGTCGTCTCCTGCTGTCATTGGGCTTCGGCTGCCGAGACGAGTGAGGGGCCACCTCAGATGTCCCAGTTTGGCCTTTGTTTTTCACAGTAGTTTAGGTCACAGTTCCAGGACTCTGCAGGTACTTTAAGAAGCATTCATTTGTTTGTGTAGTGATTCAGTCATTTACTCAACACATCTTTCTCTGGGTATGACGCGAGAGCGACAGTGGTGAGTGAGGCAGACGCGCCCCTGTGCCGGCAGAGTCTGCAGGGCAGGGCCACCGTGAGCTTGTGCAGCGCTTTACGCCAAGTAGGAAAAGGCTTCTCTTGCTCCAGCAGGTGCGGCCCCAGGCACGGGGCACGGTGCGCAGAGAGCAGCCTGCCTAGTCAGCTGGCCACCCTTGGGCCGTGTGTGTTCTGGACGACTGTTCTTGGCAGCTGTGATGGACAGCAGTGGACATTAAACAGATAATTGCACCAATGGCCATTTAATTAAATTTTGACATAGACTAGTAGGAAACATGTATAATATATAATAATTAAGTGGTGTCTCTTGCATAAACAGAGGCATCTGGGACAATTAATTCTGAAGGAAATGGGAGCCAAGCCTGGGGAAGAGGGAATGAGAGCATTCCTGACCGGAAGGACCCCAAGCACACCTGCCCCTCGGCGTGTGCATGTGGCGGAGAGGACCGGGCCCGTGGGTCATTTTATGACTCGTGGTCTTCTGGTCTAACTTCCACGAGCCTTCATTTATTTCTTCTTTCTCCACATGTCCATGACTACATGTTGTTGGGTGTCCAAAGAACGCCATTCGAAGACCGAGCATGGGGCTGAATAGGATAGTTTTGCTTTTATAATCGTTAGCTTGCTCTGTATAATTAGCTGATGTTACATCCAAGAGCATTTCTGTACTGACGATAGTGAAAGAAGAATTATTTTCAGACACAGGCAGACCTGAATTCGGCCTGGCTCAGTTACTCAGTGATGATGTGATCTCAGGTGCCCCGACCAGCAGGGCAGTCAACTGGGGTAGACCTGTTAGTGAAGGAGTGAGAGGGACAGGAGGCGCGAAGAATGGCAGCAAGACAGGATTCTGATCAAGCTGCAAATTTTATTTGAGGATCGCGGGTATATATACTGGTTGGCTGAGGGGCATTGCTGGAGAAGCTCGGTGGAGTCGTGGGTCTTACTGATTGGTCCTCTTGCTCTAGGGACTATATGCCTTTTATGGGCAACGGGGAGCTTATTGGCGACAGGGCTGTTGCACATGCGCAGTGCTGGTTGGCTGATGCAGCTTCCCTTGAAGGTTGCATGGCTTGCTACAGGGTTGTTGCACATGCGCAGTGCTATGGTC